>VFFE01002331.1:2476-105077 GCA_008921705.1 Burhinus oedicnemus | reverse complement strand
CCCCTTCCCTCCGTCCTCCTCTCGCCGGGCCGAGCGCCTTTCAGCGCCTGCCCCGCGGCCTGCATCGCCCCGGGTGCGGGGGAGCCAGCCCGGGCGTCTGTTCCTGGTGGTCGGCCCGACCCCGCGCCCACCTTCCTCCCCTCAGGGCTGGATCTGACAGGAGGCGGCCCAGCGGGCCTGTCCCGCCGGCTCCTCACGCCCTGCCTGGGGGCCGCACTTCTGCAAGTTGTTTTGTTTTGTTTTGTTTTTAAGGTTTTCGCGCCTGAAGCCGTTTCCTAGAAGGGTGCCCGCGGCTCATGGCTTCTCCGTGTCTTTTTAACTCCTTCCTTGTTGCGTCCCACGTCGACACTGGTGAGGTTTTGCTTATGGTTGGACTAACTGACCTGGAATTCATCACTTTCTTTTTGCAAATGTGCAAATGGCGTTAGATTTTTGTCCCCCTCCCAGCCCTACTGAGCTGGTGTAGGCCCTTCGTATATTTATTGACTGTCGCTGCTAATTGCTCAGCGCCTTCCTCAGCTGATAAAATTCCCGGGTACATGCTATCAAATTCTACATTTTAAAAAAATAATAAAAATTTAAATTAATGGTAATGGTTTGTGCATAAGGTCTTCCGTGGTGATGGATTCAGAAGCGGTGGTGAGGCCGGCCCTGGAGAGCTGCATCCTGTGCTGGGCTCACCACTACGAGAGAGACTGGAGAGTCAACAAAGAGCCACCAAGATGGTGACGGGACTGGAGCACCTCTCCTATGAGAAAAGGCTGAGAGAGCTGGGACCGTTCAGCCTGGGGAAGAGAAGGCTCAGGAGGATCTCATCAACATCTATAAATACCTGCAGGGAGGGTGCAAAGAGGACGGAGGCTCTTCTCAGAGGTGCCCAGTGCCAGGACCAGAGGCAATGGGCAGAAACTGAAACACAGGAGGTTCCCTCAAACACCAGGAAACACTTTGTCACTCTGAGGGTGACTGAGGACTGGCACAGGTTGCCCAGGGAGGATGTGGAGTCTCATAGAATCACAGAATGGTTTAGGTTGGGAGGGACCTTAAAGATCATCTAGTTCCAGCCCCCTGCCATGGGCAGGGGCACCTACTAGGCCTGGTTGCTCAAAGCCCCATCCAACCTAGCCTTGAACACTTCCAGGGATGGGGCCTCCACAGCTTCTCTGGGCAACCTGGACCAGTGCCTCACCACCCTCACAGTAAAGAATTTCTTCCTGAGGCCTAATGTAAATCTCCTCTCTTCCAGTTTGAAGCCATTACCCCTTGTCCTGTCACTCCATGCCCTTGTGAAAAGTCCCTCTCCAGCTTTCCTGTAGGCCCCTTTCAGATACTGAAAGGCTGCTCTAAGGTATCCCCGGAGCCTTCTCTTCTCCAGGCTGAACAACCCCAACTCTCTCAGCCTGTCCGCACAGCAGAGGCGCTCTAACTCTCTGATTGTCTTCATGGCCTTCCCCTGGACCCGCTCCAACAGGTCCATGTCCTTCTTATGTTGGGGGCTCTAGAGCTGGACACTATTCCAGGTGGGGTCTCATCAGAGCAGAGTAGAGGGGCAGAATCCCCCCCCTCGACCTTTTGTTGCAGCTCAGGATGCGGTTGGCCTTCTGGGCTGTGAGTGCACATTACCAGCTCATGTTGAGCCTCTCATCTACCAACAGCCCCAAGTACTTCTTCTCAGGGCTGCTCTCCATCCATTCTCTGCCCAGCCTGGATTTGTGTGTGGGATTGCCCAGACCCATGTGCAGGACCTTGCACTTGGCTTTACTGAACTTCATGAGGTTGGCACAAGGCCTGCCTCTCAAGCCTGTCCAGGTCCCTCTGGATGGCATCCCTTCCCTCCAGCATGTTGACCGCTCCACACAGCTTGGTGTCGTCAGCAAACTTGCTGAGGGTGCACTCAGTCCCAACATCCATGTTGCCCACAAAGATGTTAAATAGTACCGGTCCCAGTACCGACCCCTGAGGAACACCACTTGTCACTGCACGCCACTTGGACATTGACCTGTTGACCACAACACTTTGAGTGTCACCATCCAGCCAACTCCTTATCCACCAAGTGGTTCATCCATCAAATCCATGTCTCTCCAATTTAGAGACCAGGATATCATGCGGGACAGTGGCAAATGCCTTGCACAAGTCCAGGTAGATGACATCTGTTGCTCTCCCCTTATCCACCAAGGCTGTAACCTTGTCGTAGAAGGCCACCAAGTTTGTCAGGCACAATTTGCCCTTAGTGAAGCCATGTTGGCTGCCACCAATCACCTCCATCCTGTCTGTCGTGGTTTAACCCCAGCCAGCAACTATGCACCACGCAGCAGCTCACTCATTCCCTCCTGGTGGGATGGGGGAAAGAATCAGAAGAGTAAAAGTGAGAAAACTCGTGGGTTGAGACAAAGACAGCTTAATAAGTAAAGCAAAAGCTGTGCATGCAAGCAAAGCAAGGAATCCATTGACCGCTTTCCATGGGCAGGCAGGTGTTCAGCCATCTCCAGGAAAGTCAGGCTCCATCACGTGTAACAGTGACTTGGGAAGACAAACACCATCACTCTGAACGTCCCCCCTTCCTTCTTCCCCCAGCTTTATATACTGACCATGACGTCATATGGTATGACCCCTTTGGGAAGTTGGGGTCAGCTGTCCTGGCTGTGTCCCCTCCCAACTCCTTGTGCCCCCCTAGCCTGCTGGCTGGTGGGCGGTGTGAGGAGCAGAAAAGGCCTTGACTCTGTGTAAGCCCTGCTCAGCAGTAACTAAAACATCCCTGTGTTATCAACACCGTTTTCAGCACAAATCCAAACGTAGCCCCATGATGGCTGCTGTGGAGAAAATTAACTCCACCCCAGCCAAAACCAGCACAGAGGAGTTCAAAAGCCATCTAGATTTCCTGGGCAACTGGCTCTAGGTGGCCCTGCTTGAGGCTGGACCAGGTGATCTCTGGAGGTTCCTTCCAGCCTCAACCACTCTGTGACGCTGTGAAGTATTTTGTGTTCAGGTATGAATATGTCACCCTCCCATGGTAATAAGGCACAACTATTTCTTGAGTTTGTCTTGCCTTTGACATGACATTTTTACCATCTACACCTCGGACTGGACGTACAGCATTGTTCATATCGCATTTGTTTCTCATCTAGTTAAATAATTATTTTTTTCCTTGTCGTCAGTCCCACGGGCAAAATATTTCTTCCTTTTTTTTTATTGACACTCGTACCTTCACTTCCTTCATTTCAGAATTGGTGTCATCACCTATCTCCTTTTGGAGGTGATAGCTGGTCCCTCACAACCAACAAAAGGGCAAAGGAAGTCATGCAGAGAAAACACTTTCAATATCACGACTGTTACTTGTATTTTTAGCACATCCCTATGAAAAGCTGCTCAGGAGCCATACGTGGTATGTAGCAAGAGAGCTGACATTTCTTACACAATTGATAAAGATCTGCCACAGTCCTGAACAAGCTGTGGCTTGCAGGAAAGCCACTGTAATTTGAAGGATTGTGCTAATTAAGAAACATAATGCCAATGGGAATTTAGCTCCGTCTCAGATGGCCGAGGAGGAGAGGCAGCCCTAGAGTGGCCGAGTGGGGAGCTCCATTCCCCTCCTCAAGGTAGCAGAGACATGAAAAGGGCTAAGGAGAATGTATATTCTTCTCTACAAACTAAAAATTGCATTTCTTTTTTTATTTTCAGTCCAATGTAGTAACTTGACAAATCTGGAAATAAAAAAATCTTCCTTTTTTTTTTTTTTTTGAGGTTTAAATTTGTCCCTTTAGGCTTGTTTTGTGATCCGAGCTAAAGGATTTGATGTGGTAGAGACGAAAGGCATGGATCTGAAGGAGATGCTGTTACAAAGCAGCCCACTGCGCTTGGGACGTGCCAAGGCTGGAGCAGGGAGCAGCATCAGTGGGAACTCCTGTGTCCTGGTGGCACCTCGGTGAGGGAAGCCCCTCGATGAAATACTCAAACCATGTCCAGCCGCATCCGAGATCTTCACTTTTAATTCTTCCTCCTGCTTGGGACTGTTCATGCTCGCTTTTTAGCTGGGGTAAACTGGTTCTTCCCAGGTCCTGGCTATGTTGGAGGGTATGCGTGTGCATATGTAGGCAGACAGGCTGGCATGTATGGTGAGACCTATTTGATTTATATATAACAAACATAATAAAGTCTTGAGCGCTCATGCCTAGGCAACTGTCAGTTTTCAAATCAGTGATTAATTTGTTTCTGTCATAGCTTAGTGTTATAGAGAATTACCTTGAGCTGGTTGCAAAACTTGCGCGTTACAAAACTATAATTAATGTTTCAGAAACTCCAGGGAAGGTTTATTATTGGCAGGGTGAGAATGAATCTCCAGACACAAACATTCCTCTAAGATAACAGCGTAGCCTTCGGCGTTATCTACACCAAAAAAAAAAAAAAATCAGTGTAACTTAAATCAGGGTAATTAATTACACAGTTGTCATCTGTATACATTTAAAACCATTTACACCTTTCAGTCTGGCTTTTTGGTCTCCCTGACTCCCAGGGGATGTCCTCTGCATTGCCCCAAACAGACTTTTTCCCCCCTTTTTGTTTCTTGACACATAATGCTGATGAGCCGACAGTTCTCTTCAACAAAGATCCCTCTGTACAATCACTGATCCACCATGAACATGGAAAAAGCTTGCCCTTACTCCACATCTGTGCTCAAGGCAGCCTGTAGTCAGTGGTCATTGCAATGATGGAGACCTGACCTTAAATTCATGCATCAAATCAAAAAGAACGAAGCAGTGTATCCCAGAGAGTTTGATAATAGGAATAAGAACCCTAATTTGGCAAAATCCTGTTAGAGAAGAGCTGTTTTGTGCCCTGCCATGCTTCAAGTTCCCATTTAGTGGAGTTGGAGACGTGATGAGATAGATGGATTTCTTGCGGGGAGGTTGTAGTCAAAGGCTGCTGGAATGGCAAGGATGCATGTTTCCCGTATGGGCCTTTGCTAGCGCAATAGCAAACCTGTTTTACTACTCCACTAGAAAACTGGGAGAATAACTTCCAGACAGCCAGTTTTCTTCACCCACGAGAACTGCAGGCTCTGGTGCAGTACAGACATGCTCCAAGGTCTGGGCAAGCAAGGACCCTTTGGGCAATCCTCTGTGCCAACAGCGGAGATGGCACAAAGCCCTGGGCTTTGTGTTGCTTCGCCCAAGAAGTGCTGATGCAGTTGCTTGCGGGGCTCTGCACCTGATTGCTGAACACGAGCTGGGTTACCACAGTGACCCCCTTCTTCTCAAGCTGGCTCCAGATGGGCTCACTCCCATGCTCCAGGCTATGGCAAGAGGACCTTCTCAAGATGGTTCTCCTGCTGAAGCAATGTTTCATGTGACTGCAGCCCCGGGCCTGGCCTCAGGACTGGAGTGGCTGGAGGACACAGTGGTTTCCCCATACATTTCCCAGGGCGAGAAAACTGGCTTGAGCTGTTTTTGCCTTTGTGCCGTCAGCTGCCCCAAGGGATAGCAGTGGAACCGCTCTGCGAACCGGAGGGAACTGATCCAGGCATTATAAACCTCTTTGTGGAAGAAATTAAACTTCATTACTTCCCTCATCAGCTTACACATAGTCTCACAAGCGGTCATGTGGGCAAAAATGAAGACTGGGGTAGTTGGCTCCCAGGTGGGAGCCAGCCAGAGGTAGAGCTGCTGGGGCAGAAAGACCAGTGGCAGCAAGCCACAGCCCACGTCACTCCTGGAAACTCTCCTGAACTTTGCTAGAAAGTTTAACCAAAGCTTGAGAAAGATGCGAGAAGAGTAATTCTGCGAGGGTTCTCTGTCCTAAACTCCCCATAGTACCCTCCCAGCAAATTCAATGCAGTTATACCTTGAAAAGAAAGCTCAAGAGATTGCTTTGCACACTCACAAAAAGAGAGATAGTAATATAGATGCAGGTGCAAAGTTGGTCTGTGTTGGTCTGGGATGTTCTGGGCTTGGTGGTAGCCACTGCGTAGTCCCATAGTTTGGCCAACGCATTGAACTTTAACAGGGTGGCCTAGCATGGGCAGGCTCAGTCCCAGACTGGGCTTTCTGCATAAAGCCTTTTCTTTAATTAGTTTCTCCAGTTAAGCTTAATAGCAAAATGTTTACATCAAACAGAGATACCGCAGAAACCCTAACAGTCTGCCCTTTCACGCCATCCTTACGCTCTCGAGATGGGTCTGTTGGGGAAGCAGAGCCTGTGTCCCTGTGTTACAGTAGCCTTTGGTTATAACAAACTATTTTTTTTTCCCTACAGGAGGAATGGGCAGTCAATACAACCAGGTTTGGAGGTAATGCAGGAAAGAAAAGGTGAGCAGATGAAATTGCACTGCATACAAATTATCTCGTATAGCTAGGAGAGTCATTTAGGAGAATAAATGACTATGTTTCCAGGTGTAAAACAAGGATTAAGTGCAAGGATTAAGTAGCCCCAAACCGAGGTGTAGGATTTTTGCTTTCTGTGCAAATGCATTGATAATCCTAAAGTGAATCTGACACTTCTGGCGTCATCCACTGGCTGGAGAGTTTTCATATGCAAAATGCTAAAAATGACATCACGTACGGAAGCTAATTTCAACACTACAGTAAGAATAAAATAACTCGGAAATGATGGCTTCTGGTGCACAGCCCCAAACCGTGCCACTTCTGCCCTGGCCCATACATGCTTGACCACCCATTTCCTGCTTCTTGGCATTGAAATGATATCAGGCACCTTCCCAGGTGCTCGCAGGAGACTTGCTGATCCTCCCTGGGGCGCAGTGGAAGGGTCACGGGGGACTGTGAGGCATCTGAACAATTTAATCTGCAGCTAGGGAGCATACCGGGCGGTTCCAGCCCCAGGGCAGAGTGGCACATGATGAGGCTTTATCCCACAGCCTGTGCTGAGGACCACCACCAGATTTTAAACTGTACCCAGTCTGAGGTGGAGGTTTTTCTTCATAGCTAGGGACAAGAGGATAGCTAGCAACCAAAAGGATTTGTCTTCTTGCTTTCCAAACGTTGCGAGTTCCTAGGAATCCCAGAGATGAGGCAAAAAATCCTCCGTGTTTGATCTCCACCCTGTCATAGTTTCTTTTTTTTTTTTCCCCGGAAGGTATTAACAAAATCTTTTCACTCATTTGAAACTTGAAAACTCGGTGGATTTTTGTTTTCAGAATTGTATGTTACTATTTCTTCTCTCAGCACAATAGCAGGGAAACGCGGCTGAACCTTTATGCTGGAAATGTTTATGTATGAATTCTGTTCATCACAGCATTAGCCTCCAAGTATTTGTTATCACACCGTTATTTAAGTTCACATACTAAACCAGACTATTTGCTTTGCCAGGATAGTCTGCATCATACCAGGAAATACTCAATTGCCATGCAACTAGTTCAGCTCACTTCATGCTTCTTCCAGGAAAACCCACAACGTGACCGCGCAGCCATGCTGATGCTTAGGGTAAGGCGGCCAAAGCTGGGTGCTTGACTCTGCTTTCTGGGAAGTGGGCCAGCTCCATGTCACCCTTTCACAACACCAGAACGTCCGCAGCGATGCAGAATGCTGTTTGGCTCATGCATTTGCATGAGGAGCTGGTTTTCAACTACGTGGTGCCTCGGTGTGTCTCCCCTGAGCTCCCTGGAGGTGTGCTCCAGGGCACTCTGCTGTCCCTGGCTCCCTGGTTAGCCCTTCCACCAAGCTCTCAGTCAAAGGAAAGATGAACATCTTGGCAAAACTGCTAAATTTTTGATCTGGTTTGGATTTCGGTAATATAAATGTCTTGCCTTCTCTTTGTGTCACATTATTTCACGTGTGAGGGCAGAGTCTCCCACATCTGCTCACTTACCCCACGTTTATGCAGCAGGGGGATAAATGTAGACAAGTCGCTGCAGCTGCAGCATATCTTGCTTTCTTCCTCATCCCTCTGCTTGTGCTGCCTGGCACATGCGTGCCTCTGCCTCCTGCATCGCCTCTGCCTCCTCCATTGCTTCTGTCTCTTGCATTTTCTTTGCCTCTTGCTTTACCTCTGCCTTCTGCATCTCCTGTGTCTCCTGCACCTCCTCTGCCTCCTTCATCTCCTCTCCCTCCTGCATCTCTGCCTTCTGCATCTCCTCTCCCTCCTGCATCTCTTCTCCCTCCTGCATCTCCTCTGCCTCCTGCATCGCCTCTGCCTCCTGCATTGTCTCTCATTTCTGCATTGCCTTTGGTTCCTGTATCACCTTTAGTTTCTGCATCATCTGCCCCACATGAGGTGGCATCGGCAGAGCCATTTC
Organism: Burhinus oedicnemus; assembly: GCA_008921705.1. Taxonomy (NCBI): domain Eukaryota; kingdom Metazoa; phylum Chordata; class Aves; order Charadriiformes; family Burhinidae; genus Burhinus; species Burhinus oedicnemus. Next base: position 96,832 of record VFFE01002331.1, on the reverse strand, counting down.
AGCTTGGGGCAGCGCATACTGGTGCCACATAGGACATAGTTTGATGCCCCTCTGTAGGCCTTACTGAGAAAAAGCTGGAGGAGAAGGTTAGTATTAAGCAGCAGTAATTAATCCCCTGGAGAGGTCACAGCCTTCAGCAACATCTCTCAGTGCTGCAGCTCCCAAGAAGCAGTTTTAGAAGCAAAATCTACTTCATAAACGTTGATCTTTGCTTGCCAGTGACTTTCTCTCCCTTCTTCTCCAGACCTTTGTTTTTTTATCCCTAGAGGAAGAAGGACCTTGGGAATTTATACACCATATCTCTCCTTCCTCTCTCACCTTGCTTTGTCCTTAAATTCAAACCTGGCTCTAACTGAGACAATTGCTGGTGTGTCCTGTGTGTCCTGCAGGCTTTCGCTGCATTGTAAGACTGAGCAGGCAGAACTGGTCTCCATTCTGCCTTTGACAATAAGTTGCCTCCACACTCGTATGTCCCTGGAAAAAGAGCTAGCTCCTGAACACAGGGTCGGGCTGTAACTGAGGAATTGCAGCCTGTAGGCTGACATCGGAACCGCAGTTCTGTCTCCTTGGGAAGGGGCTGCAAAGCAGAGGTTTCTTAGGCTTGCGCCTGGTTGGCAAATTTGGGCTACAAGTCAACAACATATGGGAGGGTTCCAGCGCCAAAAGGCACTAACTTTTTTATTGTTTTGTTTAACAGTAGAAGCTATCTCATCTGATCGCTTTTCCTTAAAGATGACTGGGGTGTGAAGAACAGAAAAAAATAACACTGTGTATCAGGACACTGCATCTTCTAAGAAGTGCAGGACGCTGAATACTTCTTGTTCAAATCTTTGGGAGAAAAATAAAGAAAGATAGGAAACTGTAAGGGGCTGTGACAAACAGGCTTTTCACAAAGAAAAAAAACAATTGTAAGATTTGTTACGGAGAAAATTCTTTTTATGCCTTAAAAACACTAGGGACTGTGCCGATATGAAAGCACTGTATTAGCACAGTGAAAAGTCATCTGAAAATGAAGTTTTCCATAGTAGGCCTCCTTTGACCCCATTAACTGTGGCCATTAGAGTATTCTCATGTTCTTTTTTATCCTGTTAGACATTCATTGGGCCCTCAGTTACGCTGTGCTGTCACTCAGGATGCTAAGCAATGGGCTGTGGTTGCTCTGATGTGTCAGTGAAAGACATTTAAGTATAGGACAAACAAATGTCTCTGGCCTTCAAGAAACAATTTTCCAAAGGTTGAACTCGTTTTGACTCATACCAGCGCAGCAGAGAGATGTGCTAAGCGCTCTTATTGCAGCCTACCTGGAAGCAGAAGCATTTCCTGTGTGAGAAAATAGTGGAGAGGAGCCAGGAATGAAAAAGCAGCATTATTGCGCTGTGGATTAAAAAACTTCTTCCCATGAAAGGGCTGAGTAGGGCTCATTAAAGCATTGACGAAGACAAAGAGTAAAATTATGATCGGGTAGATAGAGTAAAATTATAACCTACAGCTTTGGGGTAGGAAGGAAATGAGTAATAAATGAATTGGCCTGTGTGGGAGGCAGCAGGTTTCTCGTCTTCTCCTGGAGCATCTTGCCATGTCACATTGCTGGAGGTAATGCACTGGGCTGAAGGGGCTTCTGGTGAACGTCCTTTCCATTCCTGTATCCCCTTTCCCCAGGGCAATGCTGCCCAAGCTGGACAGAGTCCTTTCTGAGCATCAGCATGTTGCTCTCCAATACCACTGCTATCACCATCACCTACAAACCCCCAACTTTAAAGTGCTTTTAAAGAGTGGGTTTGATCTTGTCAATCCCATGCTCGGGATCAGCACCTGCACATCATGCCTGAAACATGCTTGCACTCAAAGCACGGTGTGGTGGGTCTGGAGTGGATGGTGGTCTCTTTTCAGACCTAGGCTTCTGCATTTCTCTGCTGTGGCCACCAGCCTTCCCAGGCAGAGAGCAGAAGCCATGCATTGCTCTACAGACGAGCTTAGACCTTGACTTTGGAGAGTCAGGGCCAGCAAAGAAGGATGCACACCACCCAAGTACTTCAGGAAGAGCTGCTGCACTTCTGCCAACTGCACAGGGACCTTGTGTGTCTAAGATAGTCCTTTTGATCTAGCCACTTAAATTGCCTGAAGGAAACTGCTAGAGTTTGCTAATGTGCCAGGAGTTTGCGACATGTTTTCTAATTTCCTGCTGGAGGAGTTGAGATGGGTTGACTGGGCTGATGTCAAAGGGAAGAGCGTTAAATAGTTTCTTGCTTTGTCTCACTGAGTGATAAGCATCCATCACCTGAGGAACTTCAAAGCCTGATAGACACAGCATGCAGACCACTTAGAAGGATCAATCTTACGCTTTCCATGAATCTTCTCCTCTGCCCAAGATCCTTCCATTTTTCCTCCCAGATTGATTGCACTTTTCAGCATGCTTCTTGGTGTTCTCCGTTGCATCCTCAGCAGGACTGTCCCAAATCTGTGCCAAGACTGGAGCCTCCAGATGAGATCTCACCCTTCATGTGAAGCTATTAGCTTTGTGTCCTGGTTTGAGCGATACAGGATTAATTTCTCTTTCAGTAACTTTACTTTTCAGTAAGGTCTTTTCTAATGCTTGGGAAAACTGTGCTTTTAGAAGACTCTAGTGTCTGAATTTGTGAAAATATTTACTTTATAGCCAGCTATGGTGTGCGGGTTTCCAGGTCTCTGTTTTTGAGCTCACCAGGTGCAGGGACGAGGAGGAGCAAGACCCGGGCGCTTGACCCAAGATGGCCAACGGGATTATTTCATACCATGAACAGCACATTCAATAGAAATCAGAAAGTTTGCTGAGAAGTTTTCCTCTTCCATGATGACGACAATCCTGAGAACTTCTAACCCTGGTGCTGGACCCCTGAGCCCTTCCCTTCCTCCAGAAGCCACAGCACTCGCAGTGTCCCACATTTGCTGTCCCCTCCTGGGAGTGCGCAGCTTCCTACAGATAGAATGGGCTGAGTACAATCCTTGTGTATTTTGTATTGGTATCGGGATCAATATTGCTTCTTTAGTATTATTAATGTTAATTATTTAGTCTTATTCTATTAAATCTGTTTATATTTCAAACCTTGGGTTTCCTTGTTTTTCCCCAATTCCCCTTCCCAGGTGGAGAGGGGTCATCGGGTAAGAGAATAATTGTCTAAACGACAACAAATTGTTGTGGGTTCTTCAGACTGTAACATTTTGACATTACCACTTCACAAGCAGCAGACAGTTCATTCTAGGGCTACATGCACAAAAGAGCTGAATACACACGTGTATCTAAAATTCACTGAAATTTGAGCTCAGACTGGGGCTGCTCCCTGCCCACAGTGCTGCTCCAGGCCTATGGCTGTAGACCATCTTGCTGCTTCTTGTGATGTTGGTCCCCAGGGTGGGTCCACGGTGTCTCCCTGGCTGCAGGAGAGGGAGGCTGTGGGCACCTTACCCAGTGCAGCTAGCTTCATAGGGAGTCCTCTCAGCTATGACAATGTGATGAGTGACTGCAGATGGGCACCTGCAAGACTGCAGTGGGTCTCAGGAGTCTCAGGAGGGAATCCAGTGGCTCTGTTATGCCAGCAGTGCACTGGGAAAGATGATCCCCAAACTGGAAATGTTATGTTAGTAATTAAATTTCAGATTTGCTCTAATTAACAGGTGGCAGGGAGAGTCCTTTGAAAAACATACAGAAAGTGAAAGGATGAGAGTAACTCAGCAGCAGTGGGACTTTGGAGAGCAGCAGAGTGAATGAAGGTATCGATGTAGCAGTAGCCATAGTGGTCTAAGGATGTAACTTGGCAAGGGCGGTAGAGAGAGTACATAAATCTCATTAGACCAGCTGATACTGTTGGGAGGGAAAAAGACAAGCTCCCCTGTTGAATCTCCACTGCTTGTCCCATACCAACTTCATCTGGCACCTCTCCATAAAAACATTACACAAATGGCACGTATGTTGGAAAAGCAACTGTCCTCTAAAGTCTTTTCCCTCTTCTCCCTTCAAATGCTACCATAGTGTTGTGGTTTGGGCTGGACCTGCCACTGAATGAATAACAGGTGCTCTCTTTGACTTCAAACCAGGACACGTAGCAATCATCTGAACCAAACTTACAGGGAGCAGCAGCTGCACAGAAGCATGCCACGCTGGAGCACCACATGTGAATCCTGTCCTGCAGACATGGCCAAGATCATTGCCCGTCACAGTACGATCAAACTATGCTGTGTGCATGCCACACTGTGAAATCCTCCAGCCTCGGAGGATTCAAACAGTCTCACTGAAACTAGGTGAGAAAACCAAATCTACTATATGAATTTGCATAGCCAGCGTGTATGAGAAACCCCCCATCAGCAGTGAGAGTACTGTCCTCCTAAAGCAGTTGCTCTGCGCTGCCTCTGACCTCTCAAGCATGATCCTCCAGGGAGACCTACAAAATAACTTCAGTCAAGAGAATTACAACTTTTAGCAAAAGGATTTACAATTTGTATCTCTACCAGGGATGCACCACCTTTCTTTGCCATGCTCTTTGCTAAATGCATTTGCATTCAACAGGCAGTGACAACTGCCTTCTCTTTTTCTTTCTCCGTTAGCTGTGAAAGATATAATTCCAGCTGTCCTCGCTAATGTGCCCCTCTGCTCTCCAGGAACCACCTCTTGTTCCTCTCAAGTTAATCTGTTAACACAGTCAAGCTATGCTTAGAATTGTTCCCAAGATACCATTTCCCTCCCTCAGGTTCATAAAAGAATTTCTTAATAGAAGTGTGAATCCCCATCCTACTACTCGGGGCAGCCCCAGAACGTCTGCACACACGCCCGTCCTCCGCCACCAACGGGACAAATGACCCAGGACAACGTGAAGCTTCAAGCAGTGTGGGCGGGGAGGAGTGTCCTTGTGTTGGCCACAATTCTGTTTTTATCTTTGCTCATCAAAATCAAGCTTCAGGAGAGCATGGAAAGGCAGACTGCAGCTAAACAGAATTTCAGAGCAATTTTTATAGACTTGTAGAAGGACTTGGGTGGAAGGAACCCCTGGATGATCCCAAGCCAACCTCCTGCTTGAAGCAAGGCTGTTCACAGATCTAGATCAACTTGGTCAGAGCTTGCTCAGGCCACCTGCAATGTGTCCTTCCAATATATACATGAGGCTTATAAGAAAGATGGAGAAAGACTTTTTTACAAGGGCCTGTAGTGACAAGACAAGGGGCAATGGTTTTAAACTGAAAGACTGTAGATTCAGATTGGATACAAGGAAGACATTTTTTACGATGAGGGTGGTAAGACACTGGCCCAGGTTGCCAAGAGAAGCTGTGGCTGCCCCATCCCTGGAGGTGTTCAAGGCCAGGTTGGACGGAGCTTTGAACAACCTGGTCTAGCGGGAGGTGTCCCTGCCCAGGGCAAGGGGATTGGAACTAGGTGATCTTCAAAGTCCCTTCCAACCTAAACCATTCTGTGATTCTATGATTCTGTTTATCAGCCCACATGGAGGCAGGGATGTGGGGGGTCTCCAGTAAGAACCAATTCTTCCCTGATGTTTTTGGTGTTAGAAATTATGACAGTCTATCTCGGTGCTCTGCTTTCCTCTGGAAAGCAATTAGGTTATCAGGCCATCACAAGCCTCCTGCACAGCACTGGGGTTGTTTTGGGATGCAAGGGCACGACTTAAGTAAAAAACAAGGGCCTGGGCAAAAAAACAGTAACAACCAAAAATTAGAAGAAAACATGCTTTTGGAAGTACCTTCCCAGTGAACAGAGCAAGTGGAGCACCATGGTTATTGCTGTAGCTGTCTCTGGCTCATGAACTATGCTTCTGACTCAGCCCGTCACTTCTGCACGGTGCAGCAAAGGCCAGTCGAGACAGGAGGCTGTGAACAGGGACCGCGCAATACGACTTGCTCATCACGAGAACTGCGTGTGCTCATGCGTGCATCCTGGCACAGGCTTACAGACAGATGCCTCGAAGAAAGGAAATCAGAAGACAGAGCCCCAGGGGTGCACTGGTGCACACCGGTGCAGACACTGCTGCACAGATGTGCCACGGGAGCGTGTTGGACCCATGCATGCACACTCCTTGACGCTCACACGGGAAACTGCAGAAGGGCACACACCCTCCAGTATCAAGACACAGACATCAAATCCTTGACAGATTTCCAGAGCTCTCCACCACACCAGCTCTCCTCCAGATCTCTGATATGACAGCACAGATCCATTTATATTCCCCAGAGAGTTTCCCCTCAAAAGCAGCCCGAGGACCCCACAAGTGAGAACCTGAGAAGATGCAGAGCCCTCAGATATCTGGAGATAAAAGCAGTCATTAAAAAGGCATAAACAAAGGGCATCATGATTGTTTTGCCACATCTCCAGACTTGAGAGGAGGCTGAAATAACCTTTACATAATCCCATTAGCATTTCCAGTGAAAACAACGGCATTTTAGGAGGCAGAACAATGTATTTTCTTATCATCCAGAAAGGTCAAAGGTATTTATCTGATTTAATATTTTATAATTGATATTAAGCAACACAGAAGAATAAGGCAGGCAGGCGGGAGACGGCTGCAGTGACATAGCAGAAGCTGCCCTCTACTTTTCCAGTAATGTATCGTCCAGCAGGCTGGGCAGGAGCCAGGTCAGGGAGCAACAGCCCTTTTCTATTGACTCTACAGAAGAGAAGACTTTCTGTCATGCCCTGCTGTGGTAAGGACTCCAGATGCAAAGGCAGGCTCCTCCACGCTCACAACGTTCCCACTATTTCACCATCACATCTCTGCAGGAGCCGACGCTCTAACCGTTGCAATCCCAGGGGATGAAACATCCTCAGCCTGCCTGTCATCTTCTGTCCATCCCCTGGTCAGGCAGGGTGCTGGCACAGCCCTGGCCAAACTGCCGCATCCTCCACAGTGGAGAGGGGGAGGCAAAAAGAAAGCTGAGGAGAAGAGACTGCTGTGGAACGGGGAGGGAGAGCGAGAAAAGAGGAATGGGGCTCAAAAATAGGTTGTGATGCCCAGCAGGAACCAAGGCAGTCAGTACACCTGTGGACATGCATTGATGATGACTTTGCATCCAGAGTAGCAGCAGGTCAGGAGCAGCGCCCCTTCTCCAAACTGCCACGAACTGCCCCATCTCATGGGACCTGTGGTCAGGCAGGGACAAGCTGTTGGCTCAAGGGACTTGCGGTTCTGTGTTACAGTGGGTGCCCCACTGGTGCACAGGATCTGTGACTATGCAACACTTGCATAAGTATCTCGTATTTTTCATCTCTGGTAGGGAATGGAAATTAGGGGGTTATTCTTTGCTGAAACATTCTGGAAAGTTGTAGCTGAAATCTCTCACTTGTGTCTTCCATCTGTTTATTTTTACCACTTAATAACACGTCTGTCCTGTCAACTACTCCTGACACGGTGGCAAGAAAATCCAACTCAGTGAAGACAGCGTTATCAAAGAGACATTAGCTCTTCATTACTGTGTGACACCACGTCAGTGCTTCTCATGTGGATGAAGTCTGGTCTGTAATTTCAAAGAATGTCTTCCATCTCTTTGAGGAGGTGATATGATCAATATATTTGAAATTGTTGATTATTATGCAAAAGGTTATCCAAACTGTGAAGATAAGAAGCAACTTCAAGCACTTCAAGGAGTCTCATTTGTTTGGTGATACGCTTTGCTCTTCACTGCCACATGATGTCATGGACCTAATTTCAAGTGATTAGCAACAATGGCAAAACACTCATTGAAATAATCTTTGATAGAGGAGGGAACTCTGGGACCATATGAAGAGGCTGTGTTATCAATAATTTCTCACCGTTCACGAAGTCTTATTCTGCAGGCTTCACCACGACAGCAAATCTGCTTCTGTCTTTGCTTTCCAAAGAGGCATCCCAGCTCTCTGCAGAGGGTTAGCTTGCCTGAACGCAGATGAATAGTGTTTATCTTCTCTTTAATTTGCGTAATCTCGGGTTTATTGCCTTCACAGCGGATGACTTCACTCACCCCTTTTGTTTAAAACCATCCTCCTGATTTCGTTACTGAACAATCTGCTTGTTGGGGAAGCCTGGAAGAACTGAATCTGAACTATCTTATATTTTCAAATGAACTGTTTTACCACCTTTCCCTTACTTTCTAGGTCTGCTATAAGTTTTTGTTTTTAAGAGTTTTGGAACCAGCTTAGAGACACAGTTTAGTGGCAGACCTGGTAGAGCAGGGTCAATGGTTGGACTAGATGAACTTAAAGGTCTTTTCCAACCTAAATGATTCTATGATTCTATGAAAAGAAAGAATATGCTCAAGGCTGCAATGCTGCTATGGTCGGAAAGGCCAGAAAACAGCAGGAGATTGGCTCACAGCATAGAAAATTTCAGCTTGTCAGTTTGACAGCTCTAAGCAACAGCAAACAGCATCTATAGCGGGAGGTGTCAAGCAATCATACCTAGTAGACAGCACCACTAGCTCTGCCCTGCAATGTGAAGTAGGAAATGATCCCACAGTTCTGTAGTAGTTATTGTGGAAAATCTCTATCAAGTGGAAAATAAAGAGAACCTACCAGTTTCTAATTCACTCTTGTGAGAGGGAGAAGGATTTGTTCCAAAAACCTGGAAAGAGATAAGTGAGCCAGTAGGTGAAACGACTCAACATTCTTCCATATTGACTTGTTTTCCCCAGAAACAACACTATCAATGACATTACGTTTCAGCCATTGCCCCGGGTGTGCTGCCACACTGCTGCACTGCAGACATTACATGACCCCATCCAGGGCTTCTCCTAAGTTTGCTCAAGGAGAGGAGGCATTGCTGGGATGCTCCTGTCGTGGTTTGGGCCAGATTGGCCCAATCCGGTGGAACGACAGATGCTCTCTCTCTCCTGCTCAGCTCGGGAGGCAAGAGAGAGAAAAAGAGACTTAAGAGTTTAGAAGGAACTAAACTACTTTAATGAAATATTGATAATAAAATAATAAAAAGAAAAATAATGAAATATATACAAAACCGTATCAAGCTCCCAGGATGACAGTCACTTCACCAGCAGGTGCTGGGGAAGTCCCAGACTGGACTCGGTGACGGATGGGAACTGGATTCTGGATCTGGATTCAGGATCGGGATCAAAGGCAGACGCAGAGACAGAGTCCTCCCAGGACGCCGGCCATTGAAGAAAGAGAGCTGACCCTTTGATCCCTCAGCTTTTATACTGAGCATGAGGCAGATGGGATGGAATACCCTTGTTGGTCAGTTTTGGGTCACCTGTCCTGTCCGCTCCTCCCTGCAGGTGTGACCCCTCTACGCTTTTCCGCTTCCGACCCTCCAACGGGGCAAGTAACAAAGTTGGCTGGCCTTGGGTGTTATAGCAATAAGTATAAGCAAGAGCCTCTCTGCATCCCATTCCTTGGCATCAGCTATAAACATGGGTCTTATCACTCTGAGAGTGAACAGTTTTCTGCAAAACATACTGTTCATTTCAGCAGTTAGAAGAGGCCTAGCTAAAAAGTAAAGTTACTGAACAAAATTGGTCCTGTTTTACCTCAAACCAGGACAGCTCCTTTGGCCCCAACAGCAACCAGACCTGCATGGTAGGCAGCAAAACCCTGAGAAAGTAAATGACGAGCTGCTGCTTTGCATGGAGGAGGCATTTTCCACCCTGTTGAGGCCACTTCACTAAAACCACACAGCATCCAGCGGCCTTATCCACACAACACTGACCCCTCTAAAAGGGATGTTTATTACCTCCACTTTAGGCTGACAGCATAAATGACTCCCATTTTTCTGTAACCCACCTGGGTTACAGCACAGCTTGCAAATCATCTCGGTCACCTGGGGTAATCCAGCTACAAGCATGTCACCAAACACCTGAATATCACCGTTTTTTACCAGATAAGCTGCAGAACTCAATGGCTGGCTAACACATCTGGGATTAACGTTTGTTGTTTCTGTACTCACTAATATGACTATGGTGAGAGATGACCAAGGAGTTGGTGGAGGCATTTCTGTCCCTCTATTGCGCACTCTAGATAGGTAAGGAAGCAAACATGCCTATGCGCTACAGAGAATGGAAACGTTCATAGGTATCCATCAGTGGGTCCCAGTCATTCTCTTCTGTCTGTACCAGCACCTTTGCTGAGACCAATAGGAGAGAGCTCTTGCCCAGAGCCAGCAGGGATGGCTCAGTGCGGGGCTGTACGAACCAAGAAACATCTGCCCTGCCTCCACGCTGCTTCTCTTGGATACATGGGAACAGCACATGGTGTCTGAACATTCACAGTGGCATGCAGCTACCCAAAGGTGCCAGAAAGATCCCCTGGGCATGAGGACATGCTCTGGTGTCATCTGCCTCCATAGCTGTGTCCTTACCTGGCCTGAGCCATGAACCCATTGCTTCTGCTGCCTCCTCATCCCTAATGTGCTGGTTTACTTGTGTGACCATTTCTTCAGGTGCAGAAAGACCTGCCTTACGCTTACCTCTCGCTTTGGTTGAGGCTGGAGAGTGGCTGATCCAGGACAAATCTCCTATTTCCTTAGTTTGGTCACAAAAAAAGCCAACCAAGAACAAACCTTAAGGAACCTGCTGCCGACAGAAGCGGGCCAGGTTCAGACATATATGCCAGTGCACTTATAACGTACTTCTTGGCTGTGTGCTGGGCCAGTGATTTTCCAGTAACTGAATAAAACTGACAGAAATGGCATTTCCCTGATTTTCACTGCCTTGTTTTCTCACCCCTTTTGGGCATACTTGCCTTGTTTTGTCAGGAACTGCCAAACGTCAGCAAATGAGCTGAGAACTGCATCCCAAACGAACTCTGTGTGTAGCAGAAGGAGAGCACATCAGGCTGTTGACCAAGGTCCTTCCCTTCAATATATCTGCATTAGCAGAGAGGAAAAAAAGGGCATTTATCTAAAAATAAAATTATTGAACATTTAGGTGTTGCTATTGTCATCGGAGACTAATTAATGTTTTAAAGTTTTGGTTCGCTTGGTGCTTCTCAAAGCAAACATAGCAGACTTGGGGGAAGGGAAAGCAGCTGTATTACCTACATAAATGATTCTAAATGCCGAGCGGCTGTTTGTAGCCTCTGGGCACAGACTGGCCCAGAAACAGCGGGAAGCGGAGTGTGATGGTTGTGGTTATGAATGTATAAGTGAAGGTATGGAGGCAGAGAGGGAATGTAAATTGGAGCTGATTTCTTGGTCAAACTTTGCCTGCAGCTGTGCATCTAATGAGGGAGTCCTAGCCTTAAATGGGTCTTGTAGTCCTTCTGGGCGAATCAAACTAAGTAATGGACTGTTTTCTTACTAAAGGTAGCATGAAGACTAGATAAGCCCACCTGTACTGTCCAGCCATAGGATTTGTCCAGGCTATGACCCTGCAAAAAAATGCAATGGGATAGCATCAAATTTCCAGGGTTTTAAGTTTGGAGGTATCACCTGCTACTTCAGAAAATGTACGAAAAGGCATGGAAATCTACTCAAAATCGATGGGGGTGGAAGGATAACCTGAAATGACATAGCAAGATGGGGGGGATACATGTTGTCAGGCGAGGAAGGGAAGCAGTGAGAAGAATGGCTGCTTGCTGCAGGGTCAGTGCTGTGGCAGAGGGCAAGCCAGAGAGACGCAGCAGCAAGAGGTGAGGTTAGGTCACACAGAGGTGGGGGTAAAGCAGCCTTGTCCAGGAGGCACCACCATGAGGGAATTTGGATTTCACGTGTAAGGTAGAGGAATGAAGGCAGACACAGCTTCACCCCCTCCTACAGTGGACCCAGTTGGTGGCAGGGCAGCATGCCGTCACGGCCAGACACAATCAAACTCCACCTTTGTGATTCAGCTTTGCAAGTGCTTCTGTTCTCGGTTACAACACACTGTCGACTGAGGCACGTGGAAATGTGGTGGCACCCCTGGCCTTGGCTGTAGGGTTTTCTGGAAGGAGCAGGAGAGCTGGTGACAGGGACAAGCCCTGTGGTTGGCACCGGGACCGGAGGCCTCCTAAGCCTGATCCAGCCACCTGAGGGCTGCACTTTACAATACCGATGGATAATTCACAATGAATTCTGACATTTTATCTACACATTTCACCTGACATTATTTCACATAATCTAGTGTCATTTGATCCACCTTCTAAATCCAAACTTCAATATGCAGTTACCTAAAAAAAGAAACAGTCCTCACACATAAGAGCCTAGAAGCTAGAGTTCAAAGCATAAAAAACACTAGGTCCATATTAAGTCACACCCTGGCAATTAGAGGAAAAAATAAAGACAGCTAACTCAGAGCCACATGAAGCTTTATGCATTCAAAAACACCAATAGTGTTTTATTCAGAAAAAATAAACAGCCTTGCTTGGAATGAGATTAACATTCACGTGAAATGACATCTGCCATGATTATGTGAGCCAGAAACATACTTTGCCCCAACAGTAGAGGAGGGCGTGTATAATCCTCATAGAGGCAAAGAGAGTCCCAGCTCCTCCAAATGCCTGCATAACCCTTTCCACTGACCTGACTTAAATTTCTGCTGGTGTTGAGTTGATCTTTGGTTCTTCCTTAAATTAGTTTATTATTTTCTGGTTGAGCTTCTTTATCAGTCCATCTTATTTAAACTACACCCTGTACTTTTTTTTTTTTTAACTTTACATTTTTTCCTAGGAGACTCTAGATTTCAGCCAGATGGGGCCTCTCTTCTTTCCCTTGGCTCTACTCACTGTGAGGAGAATAAAAGCCTCCTCTGTTCTCTTTGGACAGGTTTCCAGCACTTGTAGGATGGTTTATCTGGAAGGAGCATTTAATATTCTTCCATTCTGCAACAGACACTGTAGACAGAGATGCAAGTATCTTCACTGCTGAAGGAGAAGCAAAATTTAGAAAATGCTCTCTTCCATCCCTCTTTTAGACCAAGACAGAAGATACAGCTTGGGCACTCTCCCCACCCCACCATCCTTGACCTCTCAAGGAGTCTCCAAGTTCTTTCTTTCACAGGACCACAACAGCCAGAAGGGACCTCTGGCTGTTTCTGGTCCGGCACCCTGACAGCCTGGATGAGTTCATCAGCACCTTCTCCAGTCTAGAGTGAACTGTCTCCAAGGATGGAGACCCCACACCTTATTGGGGTCATTAGCCCTGCTGAAGTATTTGATCACCCTTTCAGGCCCTTGCTGAGCAACTGCGTGGAGCTATGCTGAAACTTATCAAACAAATGTTAGAGAAGCAGGCAGGGAGGGGACTGCACCCACTCAGGTTGTCCTTTGGGCCCTGCTCATCTGTGGCTCTCTCTGGACAGCTGGTTCTCCACAAAAGGTAGTGCTTGAGGTTACCCACAGTGAATGCAGAGAGACAGGCACTCAGAAATAAAATTTGCACTAATAATGACTTTATTGAGGTCCTTCCTCCTCCATCTTGGTCTTTTCCGTCTCCCACATGTAGGAGATTCTGCATCTGAGAGGAACTCGGGACTGCACAGGACTTAACACACTTTAATGCCCCTGTGTACCATGCTAGAAGGGGCACGTGGAAGCGTACTTGTCCAGTGGCTACTACTGATGGAAAACCAGCCTCCATTGTAAACACACACTTGACGAAACACCTGACCTTCCTTTTCCTGGCAAGCCTCTTGCCCCAAGTATAAATATATTCTTTAGAAATACAAAAATGCATAACTTAAAACCTGCTTTGACACAGGCAGGACTCACAAGGAAAGAAAACCACACTGTGACCCCAGAGCATGCAGTTTTATCTGGGTCCCTTGTTCAAGTCTTGTGTCCCTTGCACAAGTGTGATGAGAGTCAGCAGTTGTAGCTGGGTTTTGAGGCCATGCTGCTGCTGTAGCACAGGTCTGTAGTGTTCCTTAACCCCTTTAATGCTGTAAGGTTTGCTTTCCGGCAAAGCCTAATTCGCAGAAAACATCAGCCTGTGCCCTTGACTTGAAGCGATGTTGGGTTTTGCCTGGAAATGTTATGACTTGATGTGTCTGACGGAGAATAGGGCCACCTGACAATGACTCTTTGCTGATCCCTACCGCTCCCGTGGGACAGGGGTTATTTCCAGCAGGCTTCAGGCCCCGCATGCTGCAGGGCACAGATGGGAGAAACCTTTCCAAAAAAGCAGCCTTGGCCTCATTTGAACAGGGCAATCGCTGAGGCTAGAAAGCAGCTGATGGATTCTGGTGTATTTAGCACTTGAATAACTGTTGCCTCTGTAAAAAAGCAGTTCCCAAGGCTGGGCACACCTGCCTGCGGCAGTCAGGGGTAGTCCTGCCCTGGGCCAGCCCGGAGCAGTGCTGAGCAGAGCTCACTCAGGTTGCTCTCGTCGTTCTCCTCTGGCTCAATGCTAGAGTTGGAGTGGTTGCTGCTGGGCAAGCTGTGGCCAGAGCCTGTCCTCAGAGATGCGTGCCCCTTTGGGTCTGTGCTCAGCACCGATGGGTTCTGGAGGCACATGCTGCCTCCACAGGCAGGAGTTCTTGGGTAGTTTGGCTGGGAGTAATTGCTCTGGCTGAAAAACTGCCCAAGCAGAGATTTCTGGAGGGTTGTTTGCAGGCTTTCACAAGTCCTCAGCTTTGTGCTTAGCTGGGTGTAATGCAAATCCAACTGCAGGACCACATCTGTCTGGAAGGGGAGAGCAAAGGACACAAAGTGAATTGGAGACTAAGACTTGAAGCAGAGCTTTTTCACTGTTGCCACTGTCAGCAAAAATGACAGACTTGGCTGGCTGTTCTGCAGGCTCACAGCCCCATGCTGTGGCGTGATGGAGCAATGCTGCTGCCAGAGAATATGAGCTGTCACATACGCTCATGACGTTTGTAGGCCTGAGCCACAGTTTCTGGATTCCAGGACTTCTGAAATCAGGCCGCCTCACTTGAGACCTCATCAGGCTGGTCATGGCACTGTCACTGAGAGCATCACCCCCAGGATACTGAGGCAGGAGAGCAGGAGGGGAAAGGGACTGCACCCAGGCAAGCTGGACCCACGCGAGGAATGCCATGACATCTGTCCTGGCCATGGCACGGGACTGCTGCACAGGCAAGAGGAAAGCATGCAAAGGGAAGGATATGAAGCACTTAAATAAAACACACATCACCTAGTAAAAGCCAACAGTTTTAAACAGCAGTGCTCCACAGAGATCCATTCACAGTCTAGCACTATTTTAGATTTTTATAAAAGATGACAAAGAAACCAGAAAAGAAACATGTTCATGGCAGCCAAATCCTTGAATGTGAACCCCTAGCATGGGGCTGTGCCTGAGACTCCTGGCTGTACAAAGCAGGGAGACTTATAATGGAGCAAGAAGATTTTGGCAGGCAATGTAGGGTCCGGGTCTCACATCTGCACTTAAAAGCAATGCTGAATGCTTGGGAAGGGTTCAGAAAAGAGCTCCAGGAACAATCAAGGACCAAAAGAGCTGCCATATGCTGAGGCACATCATGCACTCAGCAAACGGAGCTCATTGTAGGCAGATCCAGGCAGCAGCTTGAGAGCAATATTCGGTGTGAGTCTGCATGGAGCAGAGCAGATAAGCAGCTGGCAAGATCCACTGGCTGGGTGTTAGAGGGGGAAAAAAAACCAAACAAACAAATGAGGAACAAGGTACACACTGCTATTTGGGGACAGATAATCTGCTGGAAGAGACAAGCCAGGGGACTAGCAATTTTGCCTCTCTCATGGGTTTTTTTTTTTTTGAGAATCTTTTGAAGTGTGCCAAGCTTGGATCAGGCTTGGTAGTGTCACCCTGATGGCAGGGAAAAAACCCTCCTGCTGCTTGAGATCCTGGCCAGCCCATGAACCCATCTCTCAGGCAAGCACACAGCCCAGTGAGACATCCTTCATCTGAATTATTTGGGCTAGTCTGATCTCCGCTAGGCTGATACAGGCAAAGAACAGCCTCCCTGGCCCAGCACTGTGGAAGGACAGAGCAAACCAAGAGAAAGACGCTGGCTTTTGTGCCTTTGAGATCAACAAGCTCCTCTAACACTGATCTGGATGTTACACTGACACAGGTATGCCGGGCATCGTTCGCATGGAGTCATGAGACACAGAGTCAGAGAGGCACACCCAGCTCAAGCCGGTGGGGATGGGGAGTACCAGTTATGCGAGGCTGCAGGAGAACCACAGAGATTTGCACCTGGCAGCTCCCTACCTGAATTTTCTGTAGTTCGCAGAGCTGGAAGACGCAATCCAGCTCCTCCCGCTTGTACACAGAGGCGAGCAGAGACTCCACTAGGTCCAGGCGGCTCTCTTTCCGAATGGCCACATTGACCATCTCCTGGGCCGGGAAAATAAGATGAAACACAAGGAAATTTCAGCATCAGCCCAGGCATGGATGTGCAGTTGTCAATCAGACATACTGCTTCTCTGCACACAGCAGTGCCCTGGGCTGGCCTGTGCCCTTGACACTTTGGCTGGTGGAAATGCCCTACTACAGAGTGCAAGCAACAGAAATACAGAGATTCTACACACCTGTCTTGTGCATATCAATGGGATGACCTAGCTAAACATCCCCTGAGGTCACCTACCAGGAAAAGTGTGGTATAATGGGATTTCCAGCAGAGCAGATAGCAGCAACAGCCAGTATCAGAACCACCTGCAGCGTAAGAGGTGTGTTGAGGAGGGAGCAAGTTTTCCAAGGGCATAGCTGGAGGAAGCTCTGAGTTGCGCCAGGTGCTGAGTTAGCCCCCTGCCATCTACAAAACTGTCAATTCTTGCTGAATTACTCAAACTTATCCAAAACAGCCCCGTCTCTATGAGATCCTCTTCAGTAATGATCATATCTTGGGGTCACTAAGAGGAACAAGAAGAGACAAGGGAATAAGGGCCTTATGAAATAGCATCTCGCTTTGGATTTGAGCCCTCTAGGATGGGTGACAGCCCACAGTCCACCAGCCTTTTCCATGAGAAGGCGCTTCCCTCTGCAAGCTGGCCCGGTCCTGCCAACCTTGCTTGGCCAGCGCGAGGATGTGCCAGCCTGGCTTTGGCCACGGGAGCTGAGCAGCCTGGGTGGGCTCACCGCAGCCACACATAAAGCCAGTGGCATGTGAGGAGGGTCTAACCCTTGCAAAACTTTCTCACCATTGGCAGGAGAAGTTGCACTGGGCATGCCGATGAAGGAGGCTGTTAGAACACTTTAGGGAGACAGAGGTTAGAGAAGCCCTGGGAGCTCTTGCTAGCCTTTACAGACCTTCCCCAAACTGCTGCTTGCAAGCAGCCAAAGCAATTTGTTTCTGGCCAGGAGAATATTGGGGGTAGAAGCTAAAATGTTGGATCCCAAATGCTGCCTGGGATCTGCAGGCATCAGGGTTACCCCTGCTTGCAAGGCTAGCAGAACAGGAGTAAATACCATTGCTGATCCAGTAGGTCCACTGGAGGCAGACTGAAGAAATACCATTTATCTCTGCACAAAGCCAAGCCAAATCCTATCTCCGCACTTGTCAACTCATTACTGGAAAGATAAACTGGAGGGAGATTAGGGCAGTGAATGGAGCTGGCAGAAAGGGAGATGGGTGTGCCAACAAAGGGAGGATGCAGCTCACAGGGGGATGGAACAGGTCTCCTGCTCAGGGAGCTTCGTCCTGGCTCCTTCCACCAGCCTGAACTGTGCCTGAAACAGGAGCCAGGCTGCAATGCAGAGCACGTTCTGCAAATGAACACTGCCCTCTCCTGCTCTCTCCTTCCCTGGTTCATTGCATCAGGTACCTGCTCCCAGCTACGCTGGTGCCATCACTGCTATGCTGAGCCCAACAGCCAGGTTAAACTAAACCTGGAGACCAAAGAGAGATACACAAAGCAGATCACAGCCTGGATGCCACTAACACAGGGCTTCGGCAGGAGGACTGCAAAAAGGAGCAGAGCGGCCCTACCGTGTCCAGCCAGCTCCATCCTCCAGCACATGCTTAAGGAAGGACAGGACGTGCATGCCACCAGCCCTGCCCAGGGTGAGCCTACCCTGCCAGCCTCCTGCGATGGGAAAATCAGCAACTTTCCAAGTCAAAGGTGGTGTCTGTGCTTTCAATAGCCTTTATGGACTCCCATGAAGGTGTCAAAGTTATTTTTGAACCCTGCTAGACTTGCAATACCCATGACATCCTAATCACTAGAAGGAAAACAGTGCATGGCCAGAAGTCCTCCTCATAGTCACCCCACTAGTCCGCTCTCTTCCCCATAACTGATGATGCCATAGCACTCTCGTCCAGCCTTCTCCGTAGCTGCCTCATTGTGTCTTTTGACTTCTGGAGTCCTGCCTTCCCCTGGTGCATCCCCACTCCTGTGACCTCTCCAAGAGTGGCTCCTCCGGGGATCCATCAGCCTGTGAGAGCTGGGATTGGGCCACATTCCCATTTGTCTCCTTGCAGGCACAGATGTGCTCTGGACCAGATGACCTCCAAGTACCTGTTTTTGCAATTGTGTTAGCAGCTTTTGCAGACACTGTGAATCTTCAGCAATTAACATCACAGTTGGTGTCTTGCTTTGAGGTAAAACAGAATCAATTTTCTTTTTGGTAATTTTACTTTTCAGCTAAACCTCTTAAAACTAACCGAACTCTCTGAAATTAATGGCATATTTTTCTGATGGTATCTGCTTCCAGAGTGGTAAGACCCATGTTTATAGTTGATGCCAAGGAATGGGATGCAGAGAAGCTCCTGCTTATACTTATTGCTATAACAACCAAGGCCAGCCAACTCTATTACTTGCCCCATTAGGAGGGTGGGAAGCGGAAAAGCGTAGAGGGGTCACCCCTGTGGGGAGGAGCGGACAGGACAGGTGACCCAAACCTGACCAACAGGGTATTCCATCCCATCTGCCTCATGCTCAGTATAAAAGCTGAAGGATCAAAGGGTCAGCCCTCTTTCTTCAATGGCCAGTGTCTGAGGAGGACTCTGTTTATCTGCCTTTGATCCCGATCCGTGTATTCCTGAATCCTAACCTGGAATCCAGTTCCCATCTGTCACCGAGTCCAGTCTGGGACTCTCCCAGTGCCTGCTGGTGATGTGACCGTCATCCTGGGAGCTTGATATGGGTTTGTATATATTGTCTGTATCTCATTATTTTCTTTTTATTATTTTATTAATATTTTCATTAAGGTAGTTTACTTTCTTTTTTTAAACTCATAAGTGTCTTTTCTCTCATCCTTCTCTCCCTGAAGGGAAATGCTCTCCCTTCTCTGAAGGGGAGAGAAGTAAAAGAGAGCATCTGTCATTTGTTTCAGTGGCAAGTCCGTCCCAAACCACGACAGTTGGGTTTACGCTAGCAGGGCAGGGATGCTCAGATCTGTGCTAATGCACTGGATCCCTCCCAAACATCTGTTTGTTGCTCTGTAATTTTGAGCCCCTTGAGGCTGGGCCACTCTTTTTTTCAGCCTAAGAAATATCTGATGTACTACAGATGTGACTAGCGCAAATATAACATTATTCCATCACCATTTAAACCACAGCTTATGAAAAGCCAAGCAGCATCAGGGGTGAACCACACAGCCTCCCTGAGTGGGATGAAGCCAGTCCCAAGCATGGAACATCTGAAATAGACGTGCCGTTTCTCTCTGGCACAGACCTGGGACCATCCTGAACCAAAGATGCAAAAGCTCAACACCGTGGGGAAATGCCCAGAGTCCCTTCAGCATCCACGCAGGGAGGATCTCCCAGCAGCTCGAGAGATTAATGGATTAAATGACTGCATTATTAAATGATTTTGGATTCAACAGCCAGCCACGTGCTGCCAACCTGCTTCTGCATGTGAGGTTGAGCCTGTGTTCTACTCCTGAGGCTAGGACCCTCACCACCAGGATATGGACCAGAAGGGACCAAAGGCTTCATGTGGCCCAAACAACACAGATTTGGTGACACATGTCACGCCTGACAGACACATGTCCAGATGCTCTAAGGGATCCACATAGGTGCCAATTCTGCAGCAGCCTTAGGCTAAACCCCTCCCAGACATTCACTCTTTTTACAATGGAAATGCCATGTCCGCTCTGGATCATCCTTATTGCAATTCAAACCATGAATTCCTTCCATGTTGGAAACAAATTTTCATATATTTGAAGGCCCCCTATCCATCAATTTTTGCTTTTCTTGCCTAAACCACAATTCTCTTGCTCCTTCCTTTTATTACTTTGGATGCGCTTTAGTTGGCACATTTTTCTCCATGGTGTGGACCCAAAACTGGAGCCAGTGCTCCAGCCTCAGCAACAGCGAGGAGAGCCAGAGAGGATCTCACACAAATCTCAGAGCTCTTGTTTACAACCTTGGCACAGTTTTCTGCCCTGCTTTTGTTGCACCAGCTATTGTGGACTTTGACCAGAACTGGTACCCCAGTCTTTTCGCATCCCGTGCGTACGCTACTGCTTATTCCTGCCCACGTGCAGGAACTTGCATCTGCTGAATAACAGCCTTGGCCTCGCATTTTATCTCCAGTTTATCTAAATCCTTCTGAAAACTAACCCTGCCTTTTAGCACCCTGAAGAGATGCCCAGTGTTACAGCATCTGTGTATTTAATAAGCGCATGCTATGGCACATCACTGAGGTCACTAGTGAAAACAGAAAACTCCCACAGCCCTGGTTTTCCAAAAGAAACAACATATTCAATCACCCTCAGAGTAGGAAAGTTTTCTCTTAGTTTTAAATGGAATTTCCTGTGTTTCAGTTTGTGCCCATTGCCTCTGGTCCTGGCACTGGGCACCTCTGAGAAGAGCCTCTGTCCTCTTTGCACCGTCCCTGCAGGTATTTATAGACACTGATGAGATCCTCCTGAGCCTTCTCCTCCCCAGGCTGAACAGTCCCAGCTCTCTCAGCCTTTTCTCATAGGACAGATGCTTCAGACCCTTTGTCAACTGCGTGGCCTCTCCAGTATGTCCATGTCTCTCATGCACTGAGGAGCCCAGAACTGGACACAGTACTCCAGATGTGGCCTCACTAGTGCTGAGTAGAGGTGATGGATCACCTCCCTCAACTTGCTGGCAACACTCCTCCTAATGCAGCCCAGGATCCCATTCACCTTCTGTACCGTGCCAGCACATTGCTGGCTCACGGTCAGCTTGGTGTCTACCAGGACCCACAGAGCCTTTTCTGCCAAGTTGATTTCCAGCCTGTTGACCCCGAGCTGTGCCTGTACATGGGGCTATTCCTTCTCAGATGCGGGACTTTGCACTCCCCCTTGCTGAACTTCGTAAGATTCCTGTTGGCCCATTTCTCCAGTCTGTCCGTGTCTCTCTGGATGCCAGCACAACCCTCTGGTGCATCAGCTGCTCCTCCCGGCTTTGTGTGAGCTGCAAACTTGCTGAGGGTATGCTCTGCTCCATCACTCAGATTATTAATGAAGATGTGAACCAGTACTCGCCCCAGTAGTGATGTTTGGGGCTCCCCATTAGTGGCCTCTAGCTGGACTTTGATGACATCGATCACAACCTTTTGAGCCTGGCAGTTGAGTCAGTTTTCAGTCCACTTCACCATCTACTTATCGAGTGTGTTATCTCATCAGCTCGTCTATGAGGATGTTACAGGAGAGAGTGTTGAAAACCTTGCTAAATCAAGATAAACAATATCAAGATAAACATCAATATCAAGACAAACAATATCATCCACTGACCTAGTCATTTTGATGCAGAAGGCTACCAGGTTATCAGGCATGGCTTCCCCTTTCTATGCTGACTGCTTCCAGTCATCTTGTTCTTGCTGTGTTTGGAAATGGTTTCAGGGATTACTGGCTCCATCGCCTTCCCAGGGATCAAGGTGAGGTTGACCAGCAGTAGCTCCCCAGATCTTCACTCTTGCTGTTCTGGAAGGCAGGAGTGACACTGGCTTTCTTCCAAGCCTCAGGAAGACCACCATGAGCTGATGGAGTGGCATCACAGTCTCATCACCAGCTCCATCAGCTCTTGTGGGTGTGTCCTGTCAGGTCGCATGGACTTGTGTACATACAGTTTGTTTAAGTGTTCCTTGATCTGGCCCTCCTCCATCCAGTGTAAGTCTTCCTTGCTCCAGACCTTCCCCCTGGTCTCAAGCGCCTGGAAGTCCTGAAGGCCAGTCTGACCAGTAAAGACTGAGGTGAAGAAGGCATCAAGTACCTCAGCCTTTTCCATGCCCTGTGTCACCAGGGACCCTGCCCTGTTTAGCAGTGGGCCCCATATTTTCTCTTGCCTTCCCTTTGCTGCTAGTGTACTTGTAGAAGCCCTTCTTGTTCCCACCAGATTCAGTTCCAGATGGGCTTTGACTTCCCTAACTCCATGCCTACGTGCTTGAACCACCTATCTATAGTCCTCCTACATCACCTGCCCTAGTTTGCACCTCTTGTACACCTCCTTTTCATGTGTCAGCTCAGTTAGGAGGCCCCAACACGTCCATGCAGGCCTCCTGCTGCCTTTGCTTGATTCCCTGTTCATCAGGATCCTTGAAAATC
The DNA here is from genome assembly GCA_008921705.1 of Burhinus oedicnemus. Taxonomy (NCBI): domain Eukaryota; kingdom Metazoa; phylum Chordata; class Aves; order Charadriiformes; family Burhinidae; genus Burhinus; species Burhinus oedicnemus. Next base: position 74,501 of record VFFE01002331.1, on the reverse strand, counting down.
CATGAGCTCTCCTGGACCTCTTGTATCTGCAGTGCTGTGTCCCACAGGAACACAGCTCTCCAGCCTCATGACCTTCAAGACATTCACCTGGGCAAGGAGCAACCTAATCTCAAGGGATCAATTAAAGCCTTGACATGCAAGATTCAAATCTCCTCAGCTGACAGCAACTCATTATCCACAAGTATCTGCACTCTGCTGAATTTCCAGCCTTGGTAGTCTCCTGTGCCAATGACTTCCATAATCCAGTTACAGTGCATGCAGGCAAGTATTTCCTTCCATTAGTCTGCTTTATCATTTCTGGCTATGTAAGAGTCAGGAAATGGAGAAAAGAATTTTCTAAATTTTTTAGCCCATTCATAATTATTTATAAAACATTTCCCCATGGTGGAATGCATTTTTTTTAATGAAGATGATGCCCAGGAACTGGCAAGGCCAGAGTTTTGGCTGGCCCAGAGTGTCAGGTATTCTAAATAAACTGGGGAAAAAGGGTGACTGGAGAGGCCATTAGGTCAAAGAGCTCCACAACAAGTGACTTGAAAACAAGGAGATCCAACATAAAAGTTTTTTAAAAGTAGGCATTTAAACGGTATAGAGCAAAAAATGGGAACGTCTTAGCTCTCAGCATCATTCCTTTCTACATATGTCCTCTCTCTCTGAAGACACTGCTTGTCAAGTAAAAATGCAAGCCAGGCAAGACACAGGATGGGAGAGAACACTACCACTGGACAACTAAAGAAAATGGATCAATGCTAGAAAATGCCACTCTAATTATCTCTGGCAAGCCCTACAGCAAGCCCAGGCTCTCTGCTTAAGTCATTTTTACAGGCAGAATATAGCAAATGATGGGAAAACTACCATTTCCTCAACCAAATGGTTCCCTGGGTTCATTGCCCAGGGCTTACAACATGCACCTCACATCAAGCCTATTTTTGTTGGGCTTCAACCTCCAGATCCTGCATCTCAGCAATGCAAGAGTGGCTCAGATGGTCCCCCAGCTCCCCTCAGCATCACCAAGGAGGGCTGGCACAGTAAGGACACAGCCAGCTCACCCAGATCCTGAAAGGAGCCAGGTGCCCTCCTGCAGACACTCCTGCACCTCTCTGTGGTCCCACAGGCGAGGGTGGGTGGCCTTGCTGTGGGGGTCTAACGTGGGGCAGATGAATTGCAATCTAAGGATGTGCTGCTATGTCAGCAGACACCACTGGAGGTCAGTGTGAGCTAGCACTGCTGTGGAGCAGGACAGTGATGGGGATCCTACTGCCCTGGCTCTACTGGGGTCCCTTTTTGGTCTCCCTAATCCCTCTTGAGACAGCTCCGGATGCAGGAGCAAGTGGCTGGGTTCCCCTTTCCCCACAATCGCTGATGTGGGGTGGGTGCACACAAACATGCACAGACACACACACACACGATTTTCACGCATGGTTAGGGAGCTCACAAAGGGAAACGATGCTCCGGCTTGGTAATGGGCAGGATCAGGCTCCAAACCTCCTGCTGGATGCACCACTCTGCATCAGTGACCACAAGGTACTTAGGGGCAGTTTCCCTCCACGAGCAACAAGGGCTGAAAAATCCACCACAGGCACGCTACACTTCAGCAAAAGGACTACAGAAAATGAGGAAAATGGTTAGCGAAAAGGAGCAGCAAATTAAATCCTTAGAGGTGGCATGGAGACCACCAGAAAAAACCATGCTGGGCATGTGTTTCTGTTAGGAAAGTTGGAAGAAAGGGTGCAAGGAACTGGTATGGCTCAACCGGGAACAAGTACAGGAGGATATATTGTTGTATTAAGATATATTAGCACAGCGGGCTGAGAAGGCATCATTCAAAAAGCCAGATCTGCTTCCAAACACAGAAAACAGAACGGCTCTTCATCTCTGTCAGATTAAATACAATGATTTAATCAGGCAGGCCAGAAATCGGTCCGAGGAGTAACTGGTTAAAGGCATCAAAACTGGCATCAAATCTATTTTCTGATGCATTAGGAACAAGGCAGGCAGTCTGCAGGGCACCAATACATGGAAGCAACACTCAAAGAGGTGTTTACAGAGAGGATTATTTGCATCAGAGTTAGCAGAAAAGGGGATCCTTTTCCATGTGGGTTCAGCCTTTTCAGCCCTTGGGACCCCTTGGGCTCACCATAACCCCCCTCCCAACTCTGCCCCAGGGAAAGGAGCCTGGTGGGAATTGAGGGGAAGGGGACCAGCATCTCTGCCAGGGGACTCACGGTGGGCTGGCAGAGCAGGAGATGGGCATCAGCAACGTGGGCCGGGGGAGGCTGCAGCTTGGCGCACACGTACATCACATTGGAGAAGAGCCGGTGGAAGCAGAGCTCCACCTGCACCCCGCACGGGAAGGTCACTGTTTTGCTCAGCAGTTCTGGAAGGGAAAGTCCAGTGGGGTCAGCACCTGGTGGCCCTCGGCTCCTCAGGAGGTCCCACCAACACCCTCTTGCAGACCAGTGTCCCTGAGGGGCACGAGGACCCCCAGCCCTCTCCTCCCCCCCAACCTGGTAGCCCTCCTCATGCCCTGCATGGCTTACCATGGCTGCGTCCCCAGTGCTCAGCAGCTGCTCCCAAGGGGCAGATTGGGTCCGTGAGGGACCGAGCTTCTTTCAGAGTGTGTTTGATCTCCATCACCTGCTTCCCAGTGACCAAGGGATCCCTGCCGATGTCTAAGGGGGAGAGTTTGGAGGCACAAGGGTTACTGCAGGTTCCTTATTTATCATCCTGCCTTTCAGACCCTACATCAACATCTCCGTACCACTGCCAGGTTATTAAAAGCTCGCACAGGTCATGGCCTGCAATTTGGTTTTTAGGGAGTGGGATCAGAGGTGCTGATCCTCACTCTCACCCTTGCTGGGAGGGCTGGGCCGGGGTGGCACAGAGCCACTAGGTTTCTGCTGGTATCTCTTCTCACCCCTGCTACTGAAGTAAGTGGTTTCTGGCCTGAGTTAAAAGCACTCCTTTACCTTCTAACACATCTTCCAGCATGTGTGTAACCTTCTTCTCCTGCAGAATATGTTTCTTCAGATATTTCATGAAGATCCCAGAGCTGAACTCCCCATCCTGCAACTCATAGGCTTCTGCATCTTCACTCCTGCAAGAGTAAGGACTTGTCCTCACATTTCTGCAATGGGCATAAAGCCCTGAGGGTGTCAGGGCTTGCTGACTCCACCTAGACTCACTTGGCTGAGTTTGAGTTAGCTCCTCAGGCAACAGTGCAAAGCGCTTGGTTTTGGCTCAGGAGAGGGTGGGAAGGGCATGGGATGGGAAAAAGCAGTGGAGGGGGACAGAAGAGGAGAGCACAGCCTCTTTTGCCAGCCCAGGTGCATGACAGCAGTTGAAAAGCCAGCGGAACTGGCACTGGAGCAGTAAGCAATGTTCATCCTCATCTCAGGAGGTTTCAGGTGACACGCTCGTGGCATGCGTGCCTTGGGAATCAGGGTCAAGCATGGAAGGACAGATTACAGGAGCCGATGCCACCTTCACGCATAACTTGTAACTGATGCACAGGCTGCCACTAGTGATGTCAGGAGGAAGAAAAGAAGTGTCTGAACAGGAAATGCTAGAGGTAGAGGGTGAGAGCCAGAGGAAACATGAGCAAAGCTCTCCCAAGCCTCCTAAGCCACCATGCATGAAGGGATGCAAGGAGATATGGCTGTGCCAGCAGTTGGTCCTGTGTCATGGTGCAGGCACTGCAAAGTGCACTTACGTGGCATAGCCATAAACAGTATTGCCCCAGGGCTCCAGCGGCTGTACCTGGGAGAGGGCACACTCCGGGTTGTACCTGGAAGAGGAGCCGAAGGCACAAGTCAGTGTTCAGGACACCAAAAGCATGTGCCTGGAGGGGACAGAGCCCATGTGCTCCACCAAGTTCATCTCCTATGGATGGCAGTAAGATCAACCCTCATGTCAAATATAACCATTCATGTTACTTGGGCAGCAACAAGGGCTAAAGCTAGGAGTCCTACAAAGAACCCAAACCACAGGAAAATTAGTAGATAGGGCCAGCTTTGACCTATCTGGGCTGGTGAGCAGCTCCCTGCCCCGCAAACGAGCCTGTAGCTGTGGGTGCAACCATGCCTTCCCTCCTAAGGCTAGTTTGTCACAAATCCAGGCAGCAACACAGTGCAGAGCACGTATGGGTTCACTGTGCCCCAAAGGGTGACTGTCCCTAAAGAACTCGGAGGTCTGCACATTGCACGGCTACAGCTCAACCACTTGTCCCGGGGGTCTGGGGGGGCCCACAGCTCCCTTCCAGCCCATGCACACACCTTCTGCCCCAGGACACCAAAGCATGCTATGGCTGATACACCTCTAGACCTCACTCTGAGATGGGATCAGGACACACACCCAGGTCTCAAAGCCCAAAACTGGTCCCGGCACCCTGGTCTGTTATTTTCAAGATCAGGTAGATCCGGGGTGACAGTCCTCATTTCCACTGAAAAATGTATCATGGTTGCAGTTAATGGCCAAGCCTTTCCCATCTGACTGCAGCCAGACTGAAGAGCGTGCGGACTGGCTGCCTCCAGTTTACACTAGTGACTTGGAGCTGTTCCCAGTCGCACAGGGATAAGAGCCAGGCACAGAGGCAGCGTTGTTACTCAATTCCAGCACAGTTTCCTGGGGCTGAAGCTGGCACACTAAGGAGAGCAGAAGGGATGGTTGTATCACCAGCAGCCAGCATGTTACCTACTGCTGGTGGTGCAGTCTGGAGATGTTTAATGGCAGTATTCATCTGGCTTGTGTAAGTTTTCTAAGATGATCAGAAGAGAAAATGTGGAAAAGGAGATATGCCTCTAAATATGAACAGTGAACAGAGAGATTTATCTGCCCCTCAGCTACTCCTAAATGAATGCAGAAATCTGAGATTCGATGTCCAAGGAGAAATGAGACATGGGATCCCAAAATAAACTGAGGTCCTGTTGTCCGCCTCCTGGGGACATCCACCCGAGACTGCAGACAGGAATTGATGCAAACCTTTCATGATGGCACCAGCAGGCATTCACAGCTCCAGCAAGGCTGGAGCTGCACACAGTGGAAATGCTGCCCATGGTACTCTGTCCCAGCAGAGGGCAAGCTTCAGCAGGGGCTTGAATTTCCAGGGGCATTTCCAGATGGTGATGGAACACAGGGAGAGACCTGACAGCAGAAAAGGTGGCAGCACTCCCTCCTGCTTCAGGTCCCCAAAACGTCTCATTTATACAGCACATCTCCAGCAATCCAGTTCTGATTTGCATCCCAGGTAGGAGATGGTGTCCTTCTGTCCTAAGTGGCATATGCTAGAAACCATCATAGATCAGGGAATTCCTGGAAAAGGCAATTGCATCCACCTGAAATCAGCACATAAATGTACGAGGCTACACACAGGTTCCGTGTTTCTGGTTCCTCCTCTGCTGAAGCTGAACATCTGCTACCACTTGGCAAAGGAGGATGTGTTTCTCATTGCCTTGGCATTTCTGATGCTGACATACGGGGTGAAGAGATACTCTGGGTGAGATCCCTCTTAGCACAGACACAGCTCCTCCCGGTTCATGCACAGCTGAGTGAACCATCGACAGACTTGCAGCATCAGTCCAACCAAAAAGGTGTTGGAAAAGGAGGCCCCAGGAGCCCTGTTTTAAGGAACAGTGTAAACACACGCAACTATGAAATCCAAACTCTTTGCTGAGCTGAAATGGTGACTTCTCAAGAAAAATGAGCTCAGGAGAGAGCTTCCACAGCAATTCCCGGCAAGCCCAGGGATAATACCTACTGCACTACGTGCTGTGCTTGCTGTGGGAAAGAGGAGGAAAGAAGTGTGAGATTTTGGGGCAAAAGAGAGAAAAAGAGCTGCACAACATTGCAGTAGATCTGACATCACATTCTTTTCCCAAAGTGCCATGAAGACTCCACTAAGCATGGAAACCACTGGCGACACCAAGAAAGGAGACATCAGCTCAAAAGCTATTTCATAGATCATTGCCATTCATGTTAGCAATCCCCATGCAGCCTCCACATCCCCACATTGCCCTCAGATGGGCTATCAGCAGCCCAGAGGCATGCTAGCCCATCTCAACCTCTGCATCCGCAAAAACCACATGCTCCTGCTCGGCTGCAAGCTGTCCCCTGCCTGATATCATGCTGGGGAGAGCAGCAAGGTGCTGCCGCGTGTGCTGGGGGGTACTCAGCAGTGCAAGGAAGCAACTCACTCTGCTCTCAGTGGCAGCAGTGAGCAAGAAGGAGGAAGGGGATGCTTCGCTACAGGGCATTCAGGGCAGGTATCATGGGACAGCAAGCTCCAGTGATGCCGGCAACTCAGAGCTGCGGCAGCAGGACAAGTCCCAGTGCAGCCAGCTTGTAAGCTATTCAAAGTGAGTGTTCCTACCTCTGCAGCTAAAAGGCATCAAAGATTTAATGTCTTTCCAGGGGCTGGCAGCTCCTTCAGGGCAGCAGTATCAAAATCCCTGTCATCTTTCTGGTTCTTAGTGCAGGAACCACAAAAGGAAGAGGGAGACTTTTCTGCATTTGCCCTCCAGGTCTTTTCTGACCTGTAAATCTGCCTCAGGAGAGCAAAATAAATGAACTAATGACAGCTTCTACTGGAATGGTCTACCTACGTCTGCTGAAAATGGGCAAGTAGTAATTTTCTGCAACCCACAAGCTGCAGGATGGAGATCAGGAGGCCACGGGAAGATGATGGGCTTTTCACAGACAGAGGGAAAAAGCTGATCCCTGACCTCAGCAGCAGCCTGGGTCCCACTTCACGACATGACCATTTCAGAAGTATTTAAGGCCAGTAAAAACCAAGTGGCATGGCTTAGAATATTTTCCCCATCATGTTGCACTCTTCTCACTGAGATATTAACAAAAACGCAGCCAGGAGAAGAGAGGTGGGCTAAACAGTCCCAGCCTAAGCACGTGGGGAAACACAAACCGTGAAAGCCTGAGGTCAGCGAGATGCTGCTACAGCCTGCCAGGGCTGGGTGGTTCAGGGCAGGGGGTTGAAACACAGAAAGACAAACCCTATGCTGAGTTTCAGCCAATAATTTATGCCAGGGCAGGGCCAGCCCTCTGCAGGCTTCAGGTGACTTGCCTGTAATTGCCAGGCCAGGCTTCTTCACCCCAAAAAATCAAGGGAGGGTCTCCAGCCCCTTCTCTCCAGCAGACCTCAGGCAGCATCTAATGCTCTCTGCACCTAATATGCGACCGACTGGGCTTCCCAGAAGATCCTGCAAGACCTGGCAGTCTTGCTGTTTTTATGACACAGACCAATAAACTCACAGAGGCCTGGGTTCAGCAGCACAATGGGGGACATGACCCCAGTAATCCATGGGAACACCTCACATGGTTGTGTATAACCCCACTGCTGAAGCAGGGGCTGAGGCTGGCCGCCGTTTCCCCCAACCCCTCAAAATGCTATGCTCTGCCCATCCCAGACAAGGAAGGGGGAAGAGCACCCTACCATTTCCTGCAGGTGTCCAGCAGGATGAGGTTCAGGGCCGTCTGCTGCTGCTGCATCTTCTGGAGGATCCTCTGCACGCTGATGCAGTTCTCAGGGGCGTAGGGTTGTGGAGCGTCAACAGGGACCATGTAGTTCCTCCCTGAATGTTCGTACCCGTGACCAGCGTAATAGAATATAGCTGGGAACGGGGAGAGGAGAGGATGAGTTACGATGCGTATCTGCAGGCCTGTCACCAGCTCTGCACAGCCACGTCCCACATCCTGTCCTGAAGGGATACTGGTGCAGGGCACACCTAGACCAGTAGAACCTATGAAACTGGTGCTATGTTGACCTCACAGTTTCAACTTTTTTCCAGTTCGTTCCCTTCAGCAGAGTTGGAAGCAGCCCTGAGAGACTCTCCTGTACTCATGGTTTCCAGCACCGTTCATCAGAAGACCCCAAAATCACTGGGTTTACATGTTTCCATAACTATCTGTGCTCCAACACCCAAGCTCGGCATCTGCCAGGCTGAATACCACCTTTGTTATGAGTTTCAGTTAATCATCAGCTCTTTGCAAGAATACGACAACAGACATTTTACCATGATGAAAAATACATTAACAGCCTTTGAAATAAGAAGCTCCTCAGCCTTCTAGTTTTGGAGTAGAGACTAGCAATGGATTAAGTGATGGGATACACTCTTCAGCTTTCAAAGGTCTGCCTGTATGTACACACTTATAAACTGGTGAAAAATGAGATAGAGAGAGGTGAGTTCTCCAGATGTCCAGAACATGTGGACCACATGCTTCAACAACCTCAGACAGGATACCAGCCCTGTTAGGTGGGAGTGGAGTCAAACTCATCCAGGTGTTGGTGGGAAGTCCAATACCCAGCAAGAATTTTGGTTTCGAGTTTTAGTCCTAAGCACATGAAACTCAATAATGGTTTCTGCCTTCACAAGAGATGGCAACATGGGGACATCCAGCTTGGAAAGCCAGCACTGAGGAGCTCGGCACTGCCCAAGCTGGTGCTTCTCTCTGACCCTTGTGTTCAGTGAAGGGCTTTCCTTCAGCACAGGGATCCCAATGTGGGCTGTACCTTCCTGAAAGAAAGCTGCACAGTGGCTGGCTACCCCCTCCCAGCACTGATGCAACTGCTTGGGGGATGCTGGAGAACTGAAATGGGTTAAAAATAGCTCTGCGAGGTGGTGCAAACAGTTGCACTACCGCAACTGAGGGACGCTGAAGAATGAGAGGTCAGAAATTGGAACAAGTGGCTAAGAGGCAAAAGCAGGAGAAATTCTTCAGTCAGATTTGCTGCCAAAGCCCACGCTTCATTGAGTAACCTTTCCTCTGTTTTCCCTCCACTGTTCCTGCCCCTGTAGTTTGCAGGACACTTGCTTTGATCTCTGATGCTGCAAGGGATGCAGTGAATGGGGCAGGAGCTGAAGGACTGAAAACATGAACTCATCATATGGGGGATGGAAAACATGATCTCGTCATAGGGAGGATGGAAAGCATGATCTCATAGTACAAAGGGCCTCAAGTCACTTTTGCTTTCTATTCTCAGGGGACAATGGAAAGTTACCCAAATGGCTGTTTCCACAGGTGCCACAAGGTTTGGGTTCCTCTTCTTGTGTGTCGCCAGCCAGAGACAGTGGACTCTGATTTGCAGAAGTTTTAAATTTTCATACATTGCAAATCAAAGCCACAAAAACCTCCCCTGAGACTATAAAAGAGTATAAAATAGGAAGCGTTCCAGAAAAATCAGTTGCAGGCATTTCAGGTTTGGCCCCTCAAGTCATCAAGCACTGATAGCTTTTGTCTCTCTGCCTCTCCTCCTCTACATGAATGGGATGTGATGACATCTGTTACCAGGCAGCATCACTGACACTTGGAAAAAAATGAAATGTTACAGAAAAGCCCACAAAGAATCATGCAATCATTAAATCTGCTAACTTTTGAGGTCATCTTGTGCACCCTGAATGCACTGCCAAGTGCTCCCTGCGCTATATATAAACCACAAAGACTCGTGTTGAAATCAAAAAAGATGTGAGTTTCACATCACCTGAGCAACTTCGCAAATCTCTTCTCCTGAACAGGGAAGTCAACAATTTGCCTAGAGAAGGAAAGGTTTTTTTTATTCAGAGCTAACATTTCAATGCTCTTCCCACATCTCATGAGTTAAAACTGCTGACCAGAGACAAACTTCCAAGTACCAAATTAGAAAGGGGAAGCTCCAGGCACTGCTCATAATACAGGAAATGTCAGCATGCAGCTTAATTAAGGCATGATGGCATTGTATTTCACTCACAACTTTCTGCTCTCGTTGCATTTCTGACATTTTTTTTTGACTCAGGACTTTTTAGGACACTCAAAATAACATCTGGAGCGATTCCTCATTCACCTGAAGGTTGAATAATTAGACCATTCAGGGGACATTTGGGGCCTTCACAAATCCTCTGCAGCTTTGCTAAGGGAGATGCAGAGGAAAAACAGCCAGATGAGCCACCACCTCCATATGGTGAATTACAGAAGCCTTTGTATCACCTCGAACATGCAGATATACAATATCCCTGTGCCTGAAAACAAAGCCAGTTTTTGCTCTGGGCTTGAGAAAATCTCAGAGAAGGTTCAATGATAAGACGGACAAAGTTCTGTGTGGGGACAGATAACCCCAGGCAGCATTTTGGCTGGCACTGAGCACTGGTTGAGCAGCAAGCCTAGGGTCACAGTGGACACCATGCTCAAGATGAGCCAGCATTGACTGGGACCAGAGCTACACTAGGAGATGCAGGATCGCCAGGGAAGCTGTCACCACTCTCCTTGGCCCTGAGTAGACCCCACTTAGATCCTTTGTCCAGTTTTAGGGACCTCAGTTCAAGAGCAAGGTGGAGAAGCTGGAAAAAACAGAGGCTACCAAGATGTTGGGGTCCAGGGCTGGGACGAGAGGGGGAAGGAACTTGGCTGGGATGGTCTGGAGACGTGGAGGTGAAAGGAGGCCTAAAAACAGCCTACAGTTCCTGGAGAGGCAGTTACAGAGACAACAAAGCCCAACTCTCCTTGTTGGCGTGGACCATACAACATAAGGCAACAAGCACCAACCCACGTAGGGTCATGTTTGACAGGAGGAAAGATTTCCCTGGGGGGTGGTGCAGCCCTGGGATGGGCAGGTGGAGAAATGGGGGGCTCCATGCCTGGAAGAGTTCAGGACCTGATAAGGAGAGGCACAACCAACCCTGATCTTGTGTTGATGACTCCAAAGTCCCTTCCCACCAACCCCTGTAGGAGTGTAAATCACAGACACATCAGTAAGGATACACAAGGGAGGCCAGCCATCCAGAGAGCCTCACAATAAGAAAGAGGTCTACAGAGGTCAGACATGTCTTCTTTAGCTCTTATCAGCATCCTGAAGCTAAATAAAACTCTTGAAGCACTAACAAGCACTATGCTCAAACACTAACCCACATTCCTCTCTTCTGATCTGCACCAGGAGAAAGATGCATGAATGCCCCAGCATCTCTGCTGCTGGAATTAAACTTCAGAAGACCGCTAGCCTCACTTCTCGGGCATACTGACAGGTGTCTCCGTGTTACACCAGTCTCCCACTTCAGTCTAGTGACAGTCCTTCACCAGTCAGCCCTCTCCTCCCAGCTCCCTGCTTTGCTCCGTACATCTACACAAGGCTCTCCTGACTTTCAGCTGTGGCAGTTGCTACATGGGAGATGGCACCTCCAAGTTCCTTGAGCAAGAAAAACTAGGTGGAAGCACTGGGATGTCTCTGTGCAGGTGCATATCTGAGACACCCATGTGGATGTAGAGGACCAGCTATCACCTGGGGCTGTCACACCACTGTCTTCCCATGTGTATGAGTGACGTAAATCCTAACCCTCTTGGTCTGTTCTAGATGTTCATCCTGGAGCTAGTGCCTTGAAAAAATGATACATAGGGTTTAGGAGTTGCTAGCTTCTTCTAAATGTGCATTTTTATTAACAAGAAAAGTTCATGTCAATGATTTTCACTTCACCTGGTTCTTTTAATTTTATGTAAGGAAAACAGCTGAAGAAATGCTGGAAGACGCATCACAGCGAGAGGCAGCACACTTCAGATGGAGAAACCCTGGGGCAATCAGCAGGCAGCATGACCCAATGCCCCATCATTAAGTCTGGACGCCACCAATTACACAAGAGTCCTCAGCTCAATCACACTGCTGGGACCAGCCTGCGCTGTGGTTTGCTGCCTCCAAATAATAGTAGATAGCTCAGCTTAGAAAGCTGTAAAGAAAACCACCATCCGGAGCAGGCTATGCCTAGCAAACACTTGAGGCTTATCAAGGTTCAGTAACTCAGCTGTTAATGTTTTCCCTGCCAGTGCACAAAATCAATTTTGCCAGGAAGGATCAGCGGCCACAAATGCAGAAAAGCACTAGAAGTTTAAATAAGGCATGACAGCATGAAAGGTTTACCGTTTCCAAATCTTTTTTTCTCTCCAATGCTTATGAAAACAAGGGAAGTGCCATGGACAAAATGCCATTTGGTCCTCATGTGCTATGGATAGAGAGTAGGAATGACAGCGCCATGGGAAAAGTGTAGCAGCCCCCCAGGGATGACTCTGGCCTGGGAGAGGAGGTAAAGCCTGAGATGCAAGGGGATTTCAGAGAGCAACTACAAAAGGAAGATGCAAGTGAAGTCATAGAAATATGCTGTCATCAGATGACACGCTTGGCTGGAGTGACGACAACCGTGTACTGCCCTTCCCTGCCAGCTCAGCCTCCCCAAGTGAGTCAGTGCTTCCCGGAACGAGGTGGCTTTGCAGCATTTCCCTTGTGGCCATGTCCCTGTCCATTGCACAACCTCCAAACCTCATGCTGAGTGCCAGGCTGGAATTGGCCTTTGTTGACTTTCGCTGCCTGAGTGCCCTGGTATGCTACGCAGCTGGGAGGGTGGTGAAGATAAGTCTCGTGCTATGGTTTGGAGGCAAAAAAAAGGTCTGCCAGGTGTTTCCAGGGTATCCATCAGGCTGGAAGAACCTCAGAAACCCCGGAGAAGCTACTTTCACCACCAAATCTGTACACCTGCTTTAAGACCCACAAGATCTGCTGGTTGGGTTTGTTTTTGAGGAAGACTTCTTGCTGAGGACAGCATGCAAGAAGCTCAAAGCCCAACCTCAAAGCCATCTGCAGCTGGGAATGCACTTCTCCAAAAAGGCTGTCAGATGCTCAAATTAGACCATCAGGAAAGAGAAATACGGAAATCGTGGGCAGCTGTAGCAGTCACAGCTCAAAAGGAGCTCCTCTCCTCGCAAAGGAGCACAGTGGGGACAATTGACAATCATCTGCTCAATTTTTCATCTAAGGAAAAATCAAAAGACCTCCTCCCATTTGCCGTAAGTGCTGGGTCCCCAAAACCTCAGCATGAGACGATGCTGTTGGAGTTGGAGATGAGCCACGTGATGGAGAAACACCTACTTTGACTGCCTGTAACCTGGCCAAAACTGAGCAGCGTTTACCTGGGGGCTTCTGCCAAACCTGGCACACTGCAGACACACCGCTGCAGACTGTGCCACAGGGCTCCTCTGCCACCTCTAAAGGAAAGTTCAATGTCTTCTCTTTTAATTCAACAGCTGTTCGGAAAATTGCTCAATCCCTGCTCCTCCCTAGCATCAACCACTGCTACCTGCACATCGGCTACCTTACCTTACTGGCTTTGCCTTACCATAGACTCCCTTCCCCAGGAGCTGCAGGAACCTACTGACTGCTGTCACCATCTCAGCCTTGTTCAGGTCCAGAAGGGAGATGACCTGGAAGCCCAGCTGCTCCAGAAGAAGACTCAGCTCAAACACATCTGTGACGGGAGCCATCAGGTTGGGATGATGCTGGTAGCGGTTGTTGCCCACTAAAAGCGCTATCTTGCCTGTAGCTGAGAGAAACACCAAGCGACAAAGCTGTAAATGCTCAGCAGGAGGCAAGGTCTCACCTCCTTTGGTTGAGTGAGGATTAGGGAAATCTTTTCTTACATCTAGGCAGGAAGCATAGACCCTATGCTGCTACAAGCCCGAAGTGCCCTCCAGAAAGCCCTCAGCTTTCTGAACACTTTGAAAAAATACACAAACCATCATTTTGAAAGAAAGAGTTGAGAAGTTTTCACTTGAGAACCAAAATCCCAGGAGTGCAGAAGGATCTGCACTACGAAGGTTATCTGGCATCTGCCCTACCATGACCACAGGTCTTGCACGCCAGCAGTGTCTGGGAGGGGGATGCACTGAGCCAAGCTAAGAGGTCCTTTCCCACACGGGGCTGATGGAGAGCAGCCCTGGGCTTCTGCTTTCAGTTTATCTCCACCTTCCAATGTAGGAAACCCAGTTTTATGGCACTCAGTAGTGGTGGAGGAGCTTTGTCCTGCTCCGAGGAGGTATTTCAAGGAAGGGAAAAGGTGTCATGTGAACAACACTTTTAAACTCATTTGGTGGGCATGGAGGTCAAGACTGGGTTACTCATTAGAAATAATCTTCTTCCACTTGCTGAGACTGATCAGGGCGTGGCAGGGGATGGGACTCATCCTGTGCCTTGCAGCCCTGATCCCAAAAGCACAGAGCTCATGACAATGTGGGCATAAAGGCTTGAAGCAGTCTCTGCAGGAAAAGCACTCCTGTGCCCTGTCCTCCCGTCCACCCTGGAGGCTGGCTTTTAATCAAGGGAATAATTGCCGAGGAAGAAAAGATGCCAGTACTCACCAAAAAACTTTTCCGAGTGACACATACCTGGAAAAGAAGGAGGAAAATGATAAGTCTGTGCACAGCATCCAGCACCCCAGTGCCAGCTCCCATCTCAGGTGTGAAACCTGCTCCAGCATACCCCAGCAATGCAAAGCTGGATCAAACACCATGGCGCATCTGCACAAGCAACACTCCTTGGGCAAGTTCTTCATAGCCTCATTGCTAACCTTAAAGGCACTGGTCTGGTGATTTGGGGAGGATTTATGAAATCCCGCCTGATTTCTGATTTATGAAATCCTGAGCAGCTGGGAAGCAAAGCTTGGAGAAGGGGCAGGCCAGGGGAAGGAGCGTCAGCACGGAGGAGCTCGTACCCATCAGCAGGTCTGCGCTGCGCTTCCCAAAATGACTTGCCTGCTCCCTCACTGCAGCGAAAGCAAAGGAAACACAACGCCTCAAGATCAACATAAGCTTCAAAATAGAGAGCTTCTCCCTATGAGCGGTCAGCACAGAGGAAGCCGACTGTTTGCTTTTGATCGCGATAATATTCCTAGAGCCTTTCCCCACCCTGCTTTGCCTTTCCCTGCCTTTTAGCAGTTCCGGCTCAGAAAAGCCACCCCGAAAGTGACTCACTTTCACAAGCTCCACAAGCTCTCCTGCCCGAGTGCTCCCAGCCGCTCAAAATCATCATTATCCTAACAGCTCCAGCTTTTTCTATTTAAATTAAAAGTAATAAAAAAAAAATCCAGCCCAGGAGAAAAGCCTAAAGCCCTACAGGCTCTAAAAGAAGAAATTAAGGGCATATTTTTAATTGTATAAATCTCACGGGTCTGGAAGACCTTTAGCACCTGAACCAGTGTTGCTAATGCTCCAGGGATGCCTGGAAAGCCATCAGAAGAAGCTCATTCATCCTTTTCTGCCTGTAACAGAGCTGCCTGTTCCATGTTAAAGCTACCCAGCCGTAACATTTTGAACCCAACCTAATCCTGTGCCCCTTTCTTGCTGCCTGTCCCTGCCCGGATGCTGCTTTGCCAGCTGCGAGGAGGCAGGGAGAGTGCTCTCTGACTATGAAGGACCGATTTGCACGCTGGAGCAATTTTAAAGCCAGCCTAAAAGGTGAGATGAGAAGCTTATGGCATAAAAAAATATCTAGATAGAATAAAGAGCCAGCAGAGCTAGCCCGTGCTATTCCTGTCTCACAGCAGGGCAAAGGCAGAGGGCCAAAGTGGCCGTCACACCAAAGGTGGAGCATGCCCAACGCTCTGGGGACCCATCTTCTCCCTGGGATCCATCAGGTCATGCAGCATCAGACCTGGACTGCCAGCCCGAGGCACCTGAACCTTCCCAAAATAAACACCATCCTTTCCAGCTCTGTGCGTCTGAGCACACCACTTCATCTCAGAAAGGCTGTAAATGAGTTTTAGCAAAGGACCCCGCTGCGATTTGGCCTGGGAGCTATTAAACCAGCACCTCGGCAAGGCAAGAAAACCACAGTGAGCATCTGAGAGCGCTCAACCTGCTCTAATGCGGCAGGTTTCTGACAGACTGCAGGACCCAGCAACATCCCACGCCGCAGTACAGCAGATCACCGGGTTTTTGGGTTTTTTTTCTTTTATAGACGCTGCTTCCCTTCCTACCTCTGGACCCTGTTACCGAGGAATCCTATTTATCACAGGGCTGATGGATGCCTGCGCCCACTGCTTGGCAGGGCTTGCGCAGCTCTGCTGAGATCATCGTGTCCAGTATATCTAGGGTGTGAAATTGCGCTCTGCAGGCTGTTCCCGTGACAGCCATTGCAGGACTGCCAGGAGACTCCAGCTTCCCTGCAGAGGCCCATGCTGCTTTTCTGCTCTGAAGTGTCTTACCTTCCAACTCCCTGCAGAAGCTGTATTTGAAACCGGTGGCCTCTCTTTTTGTTAACAAAAGCGTGCAAGATCCATCCAAGCTGGGGGAAGGTGCAAGTGTCAGAGCCACGCATCCTGCTTCTCCTAATCCCATTCCCTGGAGCCCAGCCTCCCCTGCACCGATTAAGCCACAGGGTAACATGCCAGCACTGGACTCCTTGTTCACCAGCCCGGCGCTTCCAGGCAAGAGCACTAAATTCCTATCTGTCCTCTAATTGCTTACCATGCTAGAAGGTGATATGCAGCAAAGCAGACGTGGGTTGGCTCTGCTCACCTATGTGAATATCTACAGCATTGGTCCAGTACTCTCCATGGCTATTCGAGGCGCAGCAGAGGTACGTGCCAGAGTCACTGACCTTTGCATGGGTGATCTAGACAGATCAAAAGTTAAATTGCATTATTTATGCTGAAAGTTCGTGGCCCCCTGCTGATATCTGCCAAAGGCACCCGTGTTCCTGGAATAAAGAGTCTTTTTTCTTGCTATTTGCTGAGACCTCATTCCTTGCCTCACAAAGCTAAGAGATTTCCCATTACTCTTGTGTTTCTAAGAAGCTCAGTAAGGCCACACGCTAAGGTATTCTGCTGATCCCACCTTCTACAGCGCAAGAATCCTCTGCCCAAATGCTTTCATTTCTTTCATTTCTTTTTCCAGCAGCCCCCAAACCCTGTGTATAGCCATACTCTGCCCCAGGAGCCAGACTGGGAGGACGGTGCATGGCCAACATCAGAAGGTTGACTGTTTTTTCTCTTAGGTGACATTTTTTAGATTTCTGATCATGCCCATTGCTCTCTTCTGGCAAATTTTCAGCCCTTATCCATCTCTCCTGATGTGGGACAAGAATCAGAGCAGTACTAGCTGGCGAGGACCTCTGTGGTTCTCCAGCCCAGGATCCTGCTCAGAGCCACCACTGGGTCAGGTTGGCCATGGCTTTGTCTAGTCGAGTACTTCAGTACCTCCAAGGACAGAGATCTTGCTGCCTTTCTGGCTCCAGTGCAGTACCACCAACCTCTAAATGAAGAACCCCTTCCTAATCCCCAGCCAGAACTTCCCTGTGAAAAATGCAATCTGAGGCCACTATCCGCTATAGTATCGTCTACCACTGCTGAGAAAAGACTGGATCTCTTGTCTTCGTTACCCTTCCCCAGAAGAAAATCTGCCTTTCTTCCATCAAGAAGACAGCACTGATTTACATTCAGTTAGTGACCCAAAATAAGTCCAAACCTTTTGCTGTCTCCCTAACTCTTTTCTGTCAGGACTAACCACTTTTCCTTCTAGCTCTCCTGCAGGCAGACAGCAACCCTGCAGCTCCATCACTCTGCAGTCCCCCGCACACATATACAATAGCTGTTCTTGTGCCACTGCTGCAAAAAGGCACGAGAAGCGTGCTGAGAGCCCTTGACACATGTATGAATCAGTTACTTCTTAGAGAAACATCCACAGCTTTGAAAGAAGCCCATAAAATGTATTCCCCCTTCACCCGGAGTCCTTCAGTCAGCTATCAAAGCATCAGGGGTGGTACATGGAGTGCTTTCACACAACCCAGCAACATGGTCGGGAAAGATAGCTGAGCATGAGGCTGCTTCTCAAGGGCTGGAGAGATGGGGAGGACAGGCAAGGAGACACTGCTTTCTGCTGGCATTCACCTGACCGCTGAGATCAATGCACACCTGAGCCCTGACATGCAGATATGAGCCAGGCTTAAGGAGTGCCACCTGTCACGTCCAGGACGACAACAACACAATTTTCAGCAGTCTCTCCAAGTCTTCTGAGGCTGTCCCACTCCCACCACCCAGCAACAAGCTTCTCCCATCACCCACCTCAGCAGCCAAAGTTTCTGAACTATCGCAAGGCAACGTTACCCAGAGTTTTTTTCTCTTCTGTTGTTCCAGCAGGTTCCCATTCCGGTACCACTGGTAGCTGGGGGCTGGGACCCCCATGGCAGCACACTGCAGCTGTAGCGGCTTTCCCACCTCCACCCTCTGTGCAGTGGGGTTAAGGACGATGACCGGTTCTCCTCGCCAGAGCCGAGGGGGCAGTCCTGTGAAGCAGCGACACAGAATTGGTCCTCCCTCCGCAAGAGCAGAAAACAACGGTGATTTTTACCCCCTGTATAGGACTCTGCGCATATTGCCAGAAAAGCAAGCTTTTTCCACCCGCACCAAGAGATGCCATCCCACAGGATGTCACTGCTGTGCCTTTCTGCTCTGGAAACAGGGAATCCTTGAGAGCAACACCCACAATAGTAAATAACATGCCAAAGCCCTGCCTCTGACTTCCCAAACCTGACATTTGCCCTTTCCTGCCAAGGGTGCAGTCAACCTGCTGAGGTCAGCCACACCCAGAGTTATATTTGCTCAGCTTCGAAATAGCCAGATTGCTTCTTCCAGTCCCTCTGCCCAACACAAACAGGCAAACACTCGATCTAACTTTGGGAACCATATGGCAAGAGATCAGCAGGAGGAGCAGGTACATACAGCCAGGGTTATTGGGACAATGACAGAGACCTGAACCATCCAGAGAATGGACGCAGAAGTCTGGCTTAGACCTGGAGGCTCACGTTGCCGGAGCAATCCTTCTGTATTGTGATTTTCAAGCTGTGAGCACACACTGCCCCGGGAACTGCACAGGATCACTGTCGCACAGGTGGGCAAAGCATAAAATACAGAAAAGCTAGAAGACACACTAGTACCTCTGGCAACACACTGATGGACCTCCACCTTCACCCAGTTGGAGAAGACAGCATTTTTGTAGAGGTCATTGACTCTGCAGGTGTAGAGTTGGGTCTGCTGTGCAGTGATGGGCAAATCTTGCTTGGTGGCACCAGGAATCTGGTGGCAGACAGACTAAAGGGAAAACACAGGTGGTGGGCAGCAAGTTCCCCCTTATCGCTGGTAGTAGAAGGCACCAGCAAGTCCCTCGTAAGAGCAGCAAAAGTGGAAGTCCCTGGTTTCCTCCTCTCCTGCAGCCACAGGGATGCAAGAGAAGGAGCTTTTCCATTGCACACCCCCTCCCCGCATCTGCAGAAGCCCTCAGCGTGCACACGCATCCTATCCCCTTCTCTCCTTCTAGCCTCCTGGTTCCCACCAGGTCTGCCTGCAGAGGGCCAGCTCCATCACTGGGGGCAGGGATCCAGCCTGGTGCCATACCCAGGGGCACCTCTGCTCCCGCCGTTACCTGGTGCTGACAAAACCACTGGTACTGGAGCGACGTGCGTCCCTCGGCTCTGCACCGCAGGGTGAAGAAGTATCCCACAGGAACGGAGACGGACACCGGCTGCTCGGTGATCACAATGGCTGCGGAGAAACAGCACACGGAGCTGGAAACAACCTGGCAGGTGCAACCCAGGGGTCCGCTCCCAGCCGGTGGCCAGGCACGCCAGGCTGCAAGAAGGGGCCCCCGGCATGGCAACCACCCCGGGACATTTGGAACAACAAGGATGCTTTACCTCCCGTGCCCAGGGGATGCCACGGGGCTTTTAGGGGTGGCCTCTTGGGGCCCAAAGGCACGGGCGGCGGCAAGGGGGATCGCCTGGGCCGAGCTGCCCACCGCCCCCCAGGCGGCCGCTCACCTTCCTGCATCGCTTGGCCGGCGGCTCCTCCCCGGCCTCAGCGGCCTCCGGCCGGGCCTGCGGTGGCTCCTCTCCCGGGGAAGCAGCAGCAGCACCTGCGGCGGGCGGGACGG
Source organism: Burhinus oedicnemus (assembly GCA_008921705.1). Lineage (NCBI taxonomy): Eukaryota > Metazoa > Chordata > Aves > Charadriiformes > Burhinidae > Burhinus > Burhinus oedicnemus. The sequence goes on along the minus strand of VFFE01002331.1, from coordinate 54,782 downwards.
CAGCGCCCGGAGCTCCGGGGACGGCTCGGGCCCGGCCGGCGGGGCCGCTCGCCCGGCGCGGCGGCGGGCGGGAGCGGCGGCCTCCGGGGCGGGGTAGGCCGGACCCGGGGCGGGATAGGCCGGGCTCCGGCTCGCCGGGCCGTGGCCTCAGCGGGCTCCCCCCGCGCGAGGCCGGGCCGCGGCCCCGCACTCGCCTGCCGCCGGCGCTGCCGCCCAGGGAAGGCCCCCGCCGGCCCCGCACTTCCGCGCCGCCGGGCCCGCCCCGCTCCCACAGCGAAACCGCGCGGGGCGGTGCCGAAGGGCGGCGGGGCTGCCCCACGGCACGGCGCGGCGCGGCACGGCCCGACGGGGCGCGGCGGGAGACGCCTCTCGCTCGTGTACCAAGGCTGCCCGTGCCTCTCTTGCCCACGGGTGTCCTCACTCCCCTCCTCATGGGTGTCCTCGCCCCCATCCCCACAGGTGTCCTCACCCCATCCCCACAGCTCTCCTCTCCCCATCCCCACAGCTCTCCTCTCCCCCTCCCCACAGATGTCCTCACCTCATCCCCACCACCACCCTTGCTCTCATCCCCACAGCTGTCCTCACCCCCCTCCCCACGGCCGCCCTCACCTTTCTCCCAGGGGCTGCAGCCCCAAGGCTCATGGTGGAGCCACAGCTCTGCTGCCTCTGCTCTGCCGGGTGGGTAGAAACCCCGCCGGGCTGCTTCCTCTGAGAAATCCCCGCCGGCTGGGCTGGGCATCACTCGGGCTCCGGGGGAAGTGGTGCTGGGCCAGCCCACTCGGAGGTTGCACAAGCTCCTCCAGGACATGGCAGAACTGGGACGGCCTGCTCCCGCAGGGGAAATGACATGGAAGTGAGTGTCAGGACTCCTTACCACCGTGCCGTGACTTTCATTTACAAAGTTAGGGCAAGTAAGGTCAGACTCATTAAACCTAAACGCATCACCTTTCAGGACACAGGAGGACCACGTGGAAAGGTCTGTGAAATGGCAAATGGAAAGGATGGAGGGTGAACAGGGAGCAACTGGTTGTTGTTCCCAAAGACCTTTACTCTGAAGCAACTGGGCAGGGAGTGTGTCACAAAGCCAACCAGAATGAAGCAGGTTTGGGCTCAGGACTTGGGGGGCCCTGCTGATGGGTTGCCAGCCCCAGGGCAGACAAATTCCCACCAGACTGGCTTCTCCCCAAGCCAGTGTTCCTGGGCAGCATGTTCCTTCGGTGCCAGGAGTGATGGGCACCAGGACTTCAGCACAGGGTGACTACAGGCTGACATCTGGAGAAGAAGCTGCATGAGAGACCCTTGATTCTCTGCTGATACTTCTCTCCCCTTGGGGCTGCAGCAGTGGTTTTTGCAATAGGGATGAGAGGAAAAGCAAGATCACCAAGGATGTCTCTTCCAAGTGCCTTCAGTGGAAAGGTGCAGGCAGGTCTCCGGGATGGCGGAGAGACGCAGTCGTGGCTGAGAGCATTCAGGGATCACGTTCACGGTGTTCCCTAGGGAGCCATGCCATAGGGTCAGAGGGACTAAGCAAGGCCAAGGGATGCACCTCTCCCTGCTGCTTTTCTCTTACAAGGGAAGAAAGCAAAAAGCCAAACCCAACAATACTGGTGGATAGAGGAAGAATTTTCTCCCTCCATGTCCTTTCCTCTGTGCAGGATGGGACAGTCACGCTGTGCTCCTGCAAAGGCAAGAAAACGTGCTACACCCTGTCCATCCAGTATGCTCTAGAGCAATCCCTGCCCTACAGGGACCGGTCCTTTCCTTTCTTGGATACAGGTAAGGTGATGCTTAGCATAGACTCTTAGGACCTTTCTTTGTGCTCATCTCCCGAGCTGTCTCTGAGACCACACAGACCCTCCTTTTTCTTAATTTCTAGAGGGTCCAGCCAAGCATTTGGAAATATACCCTTGCATGTTTTAAATAAACATATTAATGGATTGCAAAAGAAGATTCCAGCTGAATGTGTGCCAGTACCTCCATGTCATGCCTGTGATGCAGTTATTATAAATGCAGTGCAGATAGCTAATAAAAATGATCATTAAATTAACCCCAGCACTTTCCCAGAGCTAAAGATGACACTTCTGGCTGATGCAGCATCTCTTCAAACAGCTGGAGGTTGCTGCATTCCCCATAGACTGCTCCTCTGGGCTTCAGAGAGAGCATCCTTCATCAAATACCTCGACAAAAAGTCCATCGTGCTTGTCCTCTGTCAGAGTCCAGCCCTGGCAGAGTCTGCATGAATATTTGGTGAAGAATCAGGGGTGAGAGCTTGTTGATGTCATGTTGGAGAGCAGGAAGAAGCCTGTGATTTTAGAAAGGGAGGAACCTACGGGTATGCGTGCAGGCTGGGAAAGGGAGGGATATATTGTGTGAGAGGAGTGAGAAAACATCTGCGACTCTCGCTGTGAGTCAGCGCTGGATTTGCAGGCAGAGGAGGAAAGCTTTGCTAACAAGGATTGAAGCCTTGGGGCTGACGGGCTTAGGCTTCAAAAACTAAGTGGTGAGAGAGCGTGTTTCCAAATGGAGATGGAAGCAGAGGGCACTGTCACTCTCTGTGAGCAAAATGACGGGAGAGCAGATGCTGTAAGAGGAAGCTCTGTCTCAGCAGGGCGACGGCCACAAGAACCAGTCAGAGCCTGAAAGGGCAGAAAAAAATACATCCACCGTGTGTCTGGGGGGAGGATCAAACACCACAGCAGGCTTTGTCTCACCACAGTCAAGCTAAACCTGTGCTCACCATCCAGGTTTCCCCTGCTACCAGGGTGAGGCACAGAACCACGGTATGACTGGGATGGGAAGGGACCTCCTGGAGGTCTCTGGTCCAGCTTCCCACTCTGAGTAGGATGTCAATCAGTTGTTCGGCTCCTTGTCCCATCCACAGTTGACTGTCTCCTAGGATGGAGATCGCCCACCTCTCTGGGACCCTGTTGTACTCTTTGATCCCCCTCACAGGGCAATTTCTTTTCCTAACATCTAATCAGAACTTTCCTCCTTGCCACTTGCATTGTTGCCTTTCAGACTATCCCTCTGCACCTCTGGGAAGTGGCTGGCTCTGTCTGGTCTGCACCCTCCCCTGAGGTACTTGAAGAAAGCAAGGTCTCCATTTAGCCCTCCCCTGAAAACTTGGAGCCAGTTTCTCCGATCCTCTCCTCCTATGTCATGTGCATGAGCTCCCTTAATCATCTTGGTGGCCTTCACTGGGGACTCACTCAGCATCTTTCCTGTATTTGGGAGTCTGAAACCAGACACAGTTCCAGGCGCGACACAGAGACCCAAACGTTCTGGACACCCTTCTCAAGATGGTCTGGGATCTCTTCTATCAGATCAACACCCCAAGAGATAGGGCTCATCCTGACAGGATGGTAAAATAACGTGTAATTCATATGCTGGGACTTGAATTCAGGTTTCCTGAAGCTATGGGACCTGAAAGTCCGCCTCCTTTCAGAGAAAGAGATGGGACCATGAGAATGCCACCTTGCGTCCTCCCAGCCTAGCATCCTGCCTCCCACATTTGGGCAGCAGCTAGGGCACAGCAAAGGGTGTGAGATCAGGGCATGCACACAGAGAATATTCTTTTGTAGCTGGGAGACTTCTTGAACCAAGGGTACTATATTTGTCCTGAGTAAATCTCAAGAGATTTTCCTTCCACAGATTTGTCCTGTGGAGTTTCTTAACCCCTGTGGACATTGAGCAGCCACAGCAACGTGTGGAACCAGCTTAATGCCAAGGTCAGTGAGGAAGCATCTCCTTTTTACTTATTTTATCTCCTGCTAATTTCACTTGATGCCCCTAGTCTTGTTCTCCTTGTCCCTCACAGCTGTGTATACCTCACTCATATGCACCTCAGTTGTTCCTTCCAGGCTGAACAGTCCCAGCCTATGTAGTTATTCTTCATGCAGCAGCCAGTCTGGACCTCTGGTCATCCTTGCTGCCCTGCTGCTTGTGAGGTTTGGGTTTGGTTTTTTCAGGGCTACTGTATTCTGTTTGAGATGGATTATTCCCGAGTGGCATTAGCCATGCAGGGCCCACTGCTGCCTATTGAAAGTGAGTATTATTGTTTCCTCTATGGATCATGTTACATTTGTTTTATGCAATTTCATCTGCTATTTTAGTGCCTGGTGAAGGTGAGCTCTTCAGTCAGCCCTTTGGGACCACCTTCTTTCCCTGTATTTCCTAGGACTACATCCAAATGTCTTACGAGGTCCATCTGCTTTGCATTTGCCAAGACCAAATATCCTCTCTGGTATTACAAATCCAGCTATGCCTGATAATGTAATCACCTGCCATGGTGGCCTGCAAAAAGCAAATAAACTCCAATACCTACACCTGAGATGACAGAAGGCTTCTTCCAAAACACTGTTGAAATGCAAGACTATCCTGGGATCTGAGCTGAGAAAAGCATTTCACTGGGGCTTGAGTGGAAGAACTACAAGTCTGACCAGGCGACTGTCAACCAATGAGATAAATCCAGACGTGGAGTGCTTAGGACCACATCATAACTACGGCAACCACAAAAAACAAATTGTTGACAATGACTCTGACAGGTCAACAGGATCCAAGAAACTTTAGATGAGAGTAAAATTCACTTGGGGGTCCTGGCTTTAGATCTAGCGGTGTCTGCAAGCACCACTCTACTAGATTGCATGGCTGAATCCCCCACAGTCACCGCCCCTCCCCGCAAACTTCCCCCCAAACCCCTGGTCCACAGATGTCACTGCCCTCCCATACGCCCAGGCTTGGGCCTCTGCTGGGCTTGGCAATTCTCTTGGTGGACATAAGTTTCTCCATGTGCAGATCTGGCTCAATTTGTAAACACCCTTTCCATTTGGACGGTGGTTTGATATACCAGTGACAAGAACAGCCTAGGTCAAGTCTGAGTTCTATCAACCTGATGCACACACACAGTGAGTGTGTCTGTGCAGATCCCTGTGCCCATGCATGGATGGTGCACACACTGTGTGTTTCTGTGAATGCACGCATACCTGCATAGGTGATGCACACACTGTGTATGTCCACAAACACCCCTGTGCCACTCCCTATCCAAAGCCACCTTCCAAATCACCATGTGTCCTGGTTTGAGCAACACAGAATTAATTTCTCTTCTAATGCTTGGGAAAACTGTGCTTTTAGAAGACTCTAGTGTCTGAATTTGTGAAAATATTTACTTTATAGCCAGCTATGGTGTACGGGTTTCCAGGTCTCAATGTTTTTGAGCTCACCAGGTGTGGGGATGAGGAAGAGTGAGACCCGGGCACTTGACCAAGCTGGCCAACAGGATTATTTCATACCATGAATGGCACATTCAATAGAAACTAGAAAGTTTGCTGAGGAGGAAGGCTGTCCCTTGACGGCTGCGATCCTAAGAACTTCTCACCCTGGTGCCGGAGCCCTGAGCTGTTCCCTTCCTCCGGAAGCCACAGCACTCGCAGTGTGCCACATTTGCTGTCCCCTGTTGGGAGTGCATAGCTTCCTACTGATAGAATGGGCTGAGTATAATCCTTGTGTATTTCATTTTGGTATCAGGATCAATATTGGTTCTTTAGTGTTAATAATGTTAATTGTCTGGTCTTATTCTATTAAATCTGTTTATATTTCAACCCCCGAGTTTCCTTGTTTTTCCCCAATCCCCTTCCCAAGTGGGGAGGGGTCATCAGGTGATAGAATAATTGTCTAAATGGCAATAAATTGTTGTGCTTTCTCAAACCATAACACCATGTTTGCTGGGGAGGAGGAATCAGGGGTGTCCTGCACCAAGTGACCCACACGGCCATCTCCTGCCCCGCTGCTTGCTGCCACATTCGTTACCTCTCCTGCCCAGGGAGGATCAGCTCAAAGCCTGTTGTCTTTCCCGGTCTGGAGCAGACATCTACCGTCATCTTCTCTACCACTGTCTTCTCACTTGTGCAGCAATCGCTGCTGTGCAGTGGTGGGTAGACAGCCGATCCACAGCAAACCTCCTCCATCCATCAAACCCGTGGCGGAGAGATGCGGTGCCACCCGCAATGTGCCTGCAGTGCACGATACGAGAGCTTGACAGGCGAGACGAAGGTGGGACAAGAATAAATCCCATTTTATTATGCGTTATGTTTTTATCTGGTATTAAATCACCGCTGGTAATAGTTTGTGACCTGTATGTACCTTTTATAGCCCTCCTTTGCTGCCGGCCGGGTGGGAGCCCTGGGCCTGCAAGACACTGGGGGTTGTTTTAGGTGAACCTGAGACATCTTTGAGGTGCGAGAAATCCCCCAAATTGAGGCGGGAGGTGGAGGTTTTTATAAAAAAAAAATAAAAATAAAATACACTTTCTCCCAAAAAGATGAACTCGAGCTGGCAGTGATGGAAGGAGGAGGAGCAGGCTGGGCAGCCAGCCCTGGGGCAGGACCAGGCAGCCAGACCCCAGGTCAGGACCGGACAGCTGGGCCCCAGGGAGGACCAGCCCCCAGCCCCGGGGAGGACCGGGCAGCCGGGCCCCCAGCCCCGGGGCAGGGCCGGGCCCCGGGGAGGCCGGGCCCGGCCAGGCCGCGGCCAGTGCGTCACGCCGTCGCCGCCCCCGAGTGACAGCGGCATGTGCGGGGCGGCTATAAATGCCGGCGGTGACTGACAGGGTGGGCAGTAGCGGCGGGGGCAGGGGCAGCCGCAGCCGCAGCCGCAGCCCGGCTGCCGCCATGGGCTCACCCCGCCGGGCCCTCGGCGGCCTCCACGGGCGGGGAACAGGCAGTGTCGAGGAGGCGGAGGAGGCCGAGAGCGCGGCCTGGGCCTCCCGGCCCGACCGGCGGAGCTACCTGCTGGGCATCCGGCCCCGGAACAGGTGAGGGGGCCGGGGAAGTGCGGGGTGGGGTCCCCCGGACGGGGCCATTCCCAAGGCCGGTGGAGGGCCCGGGAGCGGGGAGGCGCTGGCTGGAAGTGAAGCGGGAGGAGAGGAGGCTGGTGGTGTCCCAAGCTGCAAGGCAAGACCCTGGCCCCAGAGGGACCGAGGTGATGGCCGAGTTGGAAGCAGCATGGCCGCCTGGGCCTTTCCTTCCCCGGAGATCTTCTCCAGGGTGCAAAAACCAAGCGGTGTCTTGGACTCCCCAAACCAGCTCGTTTGCTGGGGGCAAGCTTCTTGCTTCCCAGCAAAGGGCTGTGTTTTTTTGGTGGTTGTTGCCCGGGCAGGGGCTGTCAGCATCGTGCATGGTTTTGTGGCAGGGCAGGCGTGCTGAGGCCACCACCGTGTTGCAAAATCCTGATGGACACCAGCTTCTGCACTTCTCGTGTTAAACTTGTGTGCGGGGTACTGCGCTGACCTTCCTGCCTTCATTGTAGTGACGCTGCCTTTGTTATTGCCACCAGGCTCTGAGCAAGGGGCCCACCGCGCGTGTGCCTTATCTTATTGCCAAAATGGTATTCCCACAATGTAGATACGGGCCAAGCGGTGATGGGAGCGGCATTCCTGGGTCAGAAATGGCCTTAGGCAGGGGACCTGTGGTAGGAATAAGGCTTTGTTCGCATGGGAGAAGGTATGATAAACATGGTGTCAACTGAGACTGGCAGAGGTTAGCAAATACAAAGCAATGTGCCAGCGAAGGCAAAGATGTCGGTGATTGTGTTAGTTGTTCAAAAGAAAGCCTATAAATTACTTTGAATTCAACAGGAATACTCTTCAGTCTGTAAGCTCTTGAGTGTGCCTCTTCCCTGCTGATGGTTTATAAATCCATTTTCAGTGGGTCAAGGGTTGATGCCTCAGAGGTCTGTAAAAATAAATACAGGACCAAAAGAGATAAAAACATGCTGCCTGGAAGTCAGATGTTAAAACCGGGGTAATGCCAAAGTTAACCTGCCTTAATTCAGTTCCTTTGCACTTGTATCATAGCGTGTGATCTAACTGCAGCCTGTCTGCATACCATGGCATCTTCAGTACCAACAAATGCTCACACAGCATCCACAACCAAACTGTGACCTGAGACCATACCATGCAAAGAAAATCTGTAATTGAGTCTAATGACTCTTATTCTGCAGATTACAAGTGGAGAGAGTCTTTAATAAATAAGATGTTGAGGTGTTTTGGTTACCTATAGCTTGACTTTTATTCCCTGCTGAGTATGTTCAAATTGCAGCTTTAATCAGTTTAACTATCAGTGGGGTTCATCAGCCCTGCAAGCAATACCTCCGGTGTTTCCAGCCAGCTTCCCCAAATCCTGGAATTTTCCCGTAAGGCCACTGAGGAAGGCACAGAGCGATGTAGTGCTCCCCTGCAGTGAGCCTGTTGTCTTCTGCCTGGGTCGATGCTGCGACTCAACCACAATAAATCCAGCCTGTGTCTGCAAAGCTCTGAGTCCTGAACACCTTGAACTTGTCAGGCTAGTGCTGTGGGTGTATGCACCCCAGTCTCCATCTGTGGGAGCCTAATGCTTTTGTGGGGAAAGGGACACTGTACTGCCATGCTTAAATCAGCAGTGCATTCAATTCCAGTTCTTTCAACCCACTTAGGTACTTGATGGTCAAAGCCTATGGCAAGGTAATTTCATTTTGCCTGTTAACTTCAGCAGCTGCCCCTTCTGTTGTAAGAAGCAGTGAATAAATATTCACTAAATAGCAAAACTGACCGTTCTCTGTGTTCATGACATCTTCCAGTTTCTCTAATGAGTTAGGGAGGAGTAATATAGAAGTCTCATTCCCTGCACAGCCCTGAGAGTGCCTACAAGTGCTGAAGACTTGAGCCAGGATGTGTGGAAACTGTGTTGTTGTCTATGATGCAGGGCAAGGGCTTGAATGAATTGAGGGGCTTTTTGTCCTGTAATTAAATAATGTATCATAACAATTCTGGAAAGCAAGGGAGTGGAATGGTGTAGGCAAGAAGACTTTCAGAAAGCAATTATGAGTTTAATTAAATCCAGGAACATCTGGAGAGCTTCCCTGGGAGAACTTGAAAAGCAAGATGAGTGACATGCCTAACGGCAGATAACATTCAGCAGTTCTCTTCAAAGCAGAACATATTTGAATTTGGTGGGTTTGGAGCTAACAAAAGTATGGGACAAGTGGTGCAGACACAGAATTGTGGTGGGAGGCTGCTGTGGTGTTTAGAAAGCAAAAATGGATATTCTGATCCAAAGAACGTGTGGTTTTTTTCAGGGTTCTCTGTTGCTGTCTTTATATATATTTGTAGAATGTGTTTAATGGAAATATTTGCCTGCTCTCTTCACCCATTCTTAAAGCAGTAGAAAGTGTAGTGACATGGGAGAGATACTTACAGCATGGAAATATCTTTATGAAAAGAAACTGAGGTTAGAAGTCCATGCTTCTGGGGTGACTCACGAACACGTTTTACTTTTATGCTTGCATTCGTGAACCATGTAGAGTTGTAGTCTGGATGGTCTTACTTGGTCTCCCTAATCATATAGGAGAAACGGGATGTTGTATAAATTGAAGGATACTAATTTGGAAACTGGTACATGCTTTTTCTGTTTTTTAACTTGTAGAATTTGTCAGAGGTGGTGCTGCAGGGGCCAAAAGAATAGAGGTGTTGAAAATGTCTGTAGAGAGAACATCATCCCTTTATTAAACAAAGTATTCAGGATATTTACTTTTTGTGCCTTTAGGAACTGGCCTTTAGGAAGAATCTTCCCTGTGAGCTGATAGCTCAGTGACGAGAGATTACTGGCTTTCTTTTGTCAGTCTTTTAATGTATACCTGATAACGTGCAATGTGAGGAGCAGCTTATGGTCACAGTGACTTGCCTTCTGCCCTGGCAGCTGACAGGACTTTTTTATTTTGGGGTAGGTGGTGTTTTTTTTTTTTAAAAAAAAAAAAAAACCTTATGGCTCAAAACACTTGAATATAATTACTTCACAAAGTGAGAGGAGAAGCTGTCAGTCCTGTCCAGGGTCTGCCTTAGCTGCATTCATGGCCCACAGTGTCTCTTTGGGTGTCCTTTTTGTAAGAACTAGCTGAGTCTGGAGAATGTCTTGTGCAGAGAGAGGCATTTTTATGTAAAACTTTATGGCAGAGGCTTCATCTGCACCCTAGGCAAACTCCTCTGTTGGAAGCAATGTGCACCTCTCGTCTAATGCAGATGTCTGCTCCTTGGTCTCATTACAGCATTGCCTCCTTGCTTAAATATCTTTCTACTGTCATAGCTTCATCATAAGCAGATAATTTTAGAGTATAGTGACATTGCCTCTGATCTTTTCTGGAATGGCTGTCTCTGGTTGTGGTAGCAGTTGAGCTCAGGAGAGTGCCTTGCCACCTGGCTTTTCTGGCTAGAAACCATTCCGAATCTTGTACCTCCTTGCTTTGCACATACTATCAACTGAAGGTGAAAGATCTGTTACTTTATTAAAGTAACAGATGAAAACGCAAGAGTGTGTAGTTCCTGAAAAGCATGCTTAGCTTTCTTAGTTCAGAGGAGTTCCCTCTTCAGCAGTGAGGCACCTGTAACTTCTTAAGGGACCTTGTTTTTGGCAACAAGTGGTGTAAACCCCTGATAAGAAACCATCCATGGCATCTGAGGGATTTCAGTGTATCCATCTTGTAGGATGGAAGTGTCCCAAACTCTGAAAGGAGGGACATCTAGCACCCGCTCAAAAGGCAAAAGTAAAGGCATTGATGGGTTCGTCTCTAGGGCACAAGTGTCTGTTTCCTATTAGTGTAATTACCTGCACAGCGGTGCCTTGTTTGAGTGGGGCACCTTACCAGTTGTGTGCAGTGAATGATAATCCTGAGATGCAGTTTTCAGCCCCCTTTCTAAAGCCTCCTGTCCGTATCTCATAGAAAGTCAAGTGGAGCTGAGTATGTAGGCTGATGAGCCAATAACCTAGGCTGGAAGACCAAGACATGGAGCTGGACAAACAGTGCCTTTCAGGACCACTGTTAAAATACAGACTATATCACATATGTGAACTTTGCTGTTCTCTAGAAACCTCATAAATGAAGACATTTCCCAGGCCTGGGATCGCAGCTGATTGCATGGAGGGGAGAGCGTGGTCTCCTCTGAACCAGGGACCTCTTGTGCCACAGCAGGGGCAGTTTCCAGGAGATGGAATTAAAACCTGCTCTATCCTCACTCTGTTTCAGCAAGGGGAGGAAGGTCTTGGGTGAATGAGGCTGTTAGCTCACACTGACTCGCACCTTCTAGCATCGCCTGGTCCAAGAAGAGGAAGGCAGAAGAGCTGTTACAGACAACTATATTTTCACCTTGCTTCTTTTCTAACCCACAGCCACAAAAATCTTCTGCGCACAATGTGTTACCAGGAAGATGTCAGCTTTCCCAGTCATCTCATTGTCCAATATTTGCTTTGCTTTCTCTTGTCCTTCCTCATGCCTTCATGTCTTTCAACTGGCTACCAGTTTAATTTGGACCGTAGAGACAGCAGTAATTCAGAGTTAAAATACACAGATCTGAGCCGTCTTCAGAGTGTTACAGAGGCTGATACAGGAACATGTAACTTAATTTATTGTTTTCCACCTTCTGTGTTAATGCAATCTAGCTTTAAGTTGTTAAATGCAAGTCTGTGTTCATCTCAGCTCAAAGTTAATTACCTGCAAAAAACCCCCATATTTCTCCAGCTCCGACATCGATTCATTCCGTGACCTTGACAAGCAAAGACTCAATATATCCGTTTTCCAGTCTGTAAAATAACAATGTGTCTTGTACAGCTCCATAGCACTCACAGCTGCTTTATCACAGAATTACTGATAATTACTGCCATGGTATATGAAACACAAACACACTTGTTCTGTGTGTGCATGAAGTGCTTGATAAGAAGCGGGACACATGGCAGGAAAGAAGCCTTAAGCATAACCATATGTACATGAAGGCTTCATTGTTGGCTTTTAAACGTTGAAAATGGTTGCCTTCTGACAGCTGAGGAGACATTCAGAGTGGCTTGTATTTGTCTCAAGTAGTATTTAACCTTGGAGGCAGAGAAGTTCTTATGAAATCTTATACTTGGAAGTCTACATGTGCAAAACATACCCAATAATGTCACAGGTCAGAGTGTCAGCAAGAGGGAGCGTCTGTGGGGGACTGCGAGGGCCATCCCTCTGTCCTGCTCCCGGGATGGAAAGGCTTCCCAGTTCTCGGTGAGCTCTTGTGAAGAGCTTTTGTGCAGTGCTGTTTCCATCAAAACATGACTTGGAGGTCTCAGATTTGTTGTCATTGACATGTTTCGCTGTTTACTTGCTGCACTGGACAGCTTGCGTGGCTCGATTTTTGTGCTGTGGTAGAGCACAGAAATGTATTAATGACTGTTGCAGCTCAAGCAGATCAAGTCCATGTACTTGTACATGCGAGGGTGGAACCACTGTGAAGACTATTTCAGGGTATCCTGAGCTCTCGTTGACTTCCGTGTGAGGACATGAGCTGGGAGGAGAAGTATTTCTTTATCTCGGGAAGAAGAAATACAGAAAGAGGATAATTTCATGCAGTGATTGCATAAAAGGGCTTAGAAAAGGTGCTGGATTTAAAATCTGTTTTTCAAGCAGTTAACTTTATAGTGCCAGTGGGGTAATGTACCAGCCTAGGCCATCAACTTAAGCAATGCTTTTAGTGATTAAAAAATGTGAGTGATGTTCACAATTCTGCCTCCTGTCCTTGCAGCAAGACTGAAATTTGGCAAGTGCACAAAAAACTGGAAAGATTGTTTTCACTTCTGAAGAAAATTGTGAGTAGTTGAAGGGCTAAAACCTTTAAGTAGATGATAAATGTCTGAAGGAGTTGGAAAGCATCTGATGAAACAGAATTTAAAGAACTGAGGCTGGTAGAAGGTACATAGTAGAGGAATATAGTTCTCATGGTCCAGTGCAACAGCGTTTAATAATGAAACCTGTATTTTCGGGGCTAGCTTTTAACAAGCTGTGCTTCACTTCATAGATGTGAGATACCTGAGAAGGCTTCCTCCCACCCATGCTGTACATGCCTGGAGCAGATCTCTCTGAGCTCCTCTTCTCCAGTAGAGAGAAACCAGTACCTTTAGACCTTGATTCACTTGCTTTAGATGTCTTCCTCAGGATAAGATAAGAGTTTGCCTTCATCCAGGAACTATAATGGCCCCAGGCTTGCTCAGGGGAGACGCATCTGCTGCCAGTGCTGCATTTCATTAGCAGAGTCGTCCACTGTGTGCACTAACAAGTCTCTGGAGAGCTAGGGACACAGGCAGTCCAGTCCCAAAGCGAATCAGACTAGGCACGCTGGGGTGTCTGTCATGCCTTGCTCAGGAGTCCCGTGTTTCCAGGTGGATAGATTTGGTTTAGCGTCTCATGTAGTTATGCTGTTACAGCTCTGTGCGGGTATGCTGTAAACATAATTAAAATGAAGTGAAATGCCAGCTGCCTGCAGGCAGGGCTGTTCTGGGTGAAACAGTCAGAATTTGATCTTGCTCTCTCTGGGTTTAAATCTCTAGTCTGAAAAGCAAATTTTGCTTGGTTCCTTAGCATATAGAGGTTAAACTTTAGTTAATACGTGAATCTTTGTGGTGATGGCCTTTTTCTTTTGATAATATCAAGGCTTCTCAAGAGACCCTCAGTCCAGTATTCAGCACTGTGTTTCACACTGTGCAGTGAATAAAGCCCAGGCTGTGTGCTCAACACCAGGGATTAAAAAAAAGTACTGACAGTGCTCAGTGTTTGATCACATTCATGAGCACAAGGGGTTCATGGCACAGGCACCCTTCATTCTGACACCTGCTATTTGAGTGATTTTCTTTACATCCAAGCCAAGACACCTTCTCATTTGTCTTACACAGGAAAGCATGATTAAAATCACACTAGCATTCTCCAGCAAGCATTTTAGGATCTTCCCTGCTAGCTCCTCAAGCGATGCCCAGGTCCTTAGTATTCCTGGAGACTAAAAGGACATTTTTCCCTTGCAGTGGTATGCAAAATGTTTTGGGGTTCATTTACTGTTGAAAAGCTGATGTTTGAGACTATGTAAGCCCATGAGTTGTGTTTTCAGCTGGACAGAGCTGGCTGGGGGCAGCCCAGAGCCCAGGGACACAGTGTGTGGGTGCTGCTGACCCTGGGATCACCTGGGGCGGCTGTGCTTGGGAGAGTTGTGGGGAGGAAGGAGCTGGATCCCCCTGGGAGGCCAGCGCAGGGCGAGAGCAGCTGGAGGAGCATTTTGAGCGCTCTAAGCTGGGAGATGAGGACAAGGTGACGTGCTGGTCAGTAAGGCAGGTAATGCAATGGCATGCCTTGCAGTGCTGGAAAGGACATGGGGTTCAAAGGGGTGCCCCAGATGGTAGGGCTCAGCTGGAAAGACAAAGTTCCTCTCTATGACTTCTCCCATGGGTCAGCACAGTGCATGCAAGGTGGATCGGGTGGCTGATCCTCAGCCTGGTATGGCTAGTGTTTGATTTTTTTTCCAGCTGGATAACGCCCAATCTGCTCATCCTCTGGCTGCGTGAGCAGCAGTTGGCACTGGGGAGGGATCAGGATCGTGTGGCTGGGGGTGGAGAGGGTGAAGCTGCTGACAAAAGGGCAAGTGTCACCCATGTTTGTTGGGTTAAAGCTGCTGCTGAGCGGCTGTCTAAAACTTCTGTCTTTGCTCTCCTGATCTGAAGGAGAGGAGTCAGTGAGCTCTTCAGAGTGCTGGGATTTTTTCCCAATGAAAATGTGCAATTATTTGTGTAAAGTGTCAGGCCTTCAAGCTGAACAACCTTTTTACTTATTATTTGCATGGAGGTTCTGCCTCCACAGGTGGATATGCTATATAGTTGGCAGGAGCAGTTTTCAGAGACACTCTGTGGTCATTTTTAGGGCAAGACTTGAAGTCCTGCTTGGGATTGGGACTTGCACAGAGCCCAGATGTGGTCATTTGGGTAGGAGACCTGAAGAGGTGCACCTTTCTTGGTTCTTCATGCGGTCTTCTGTAGCATCGTGATAAAGCACTGAAGTTTGGTTTTTCAATGGTGGTCTTCAGTGCACAAGGCTGAGAAGGTTTGGTCTGTCTGCACGTACTGATTTGGGAGTCTGACTTTGTACATCCCAAAGGGGATGGCTATGCTGCAGTCACTTCTGAGGCTATATGGTGAGGTTGTTGCATAGGCACAACTAATATGTACCTCAGTGTGATTAAGGCACTGTGCTTACCTGCTGTTGACTAGCTGGTATCTAGTTAGTTTTAGGCTTTTGGTTGCCATGTGAGTGAGCTCAGGGTCTGAGGGACTGCTCCTGACTGCTGCAGGTCAATGCCAAGAGGTTATTTCCTACAGCCTGCAAGGGGCCGCTGCCACAATATGGCAATGTGGCCTTTTGGCTGGGACATGAGTCCGTGAAGACACTCCTTTGGGAGAGCCGGTCGCCACTGGTAAGTAGCTCATCTGCGTGTCCCTTGTATAGGACTTGGGTGTTTGATTTATTTTTTTTTTCCCTGAACTGGTTAATGTTATAATGTGTTCCTGCAAAGAAAGCAAAACCTGTAGCTTCTTGTAAAGTCTACTTCTTTTATTTTATTTTAATTTTTTTGCCAAACCTTAGTGGTTTGGTTGGCAAGCTGGAAAGCGGTGTATAGTGACCAGAGAGTTTTCAGCTTCTCCAAAGAGCTGTCCTTGGAAGCACAAAGGGTGACCAGCTCAGGCCACCTGCTTGCCAGCAGAGAAGTGGGCTTGCAGTGGTCTGTACTCCTGCCTGCCATTTAATCAAACGTCTCCTGGGGTGGAGTTGCCTGCTTTGAGCACAACGCTGCGGATGGTGCATGGAAGGCTCAGGTGCTGCTTCTTGGAAACCAACTTGTATAAATGTCCTTACACTTATTCTCTGTAGTTAATGACCATTTCATTTTTACAGCCTTTGATTTCGATTGACAATGTGGCTTGCTCGTCCTGGCAGTCAGCCTGAGTAAGGCAGCTGTACCTTCTTTTAATAGGAACTCTGACCTGTGCAAAACAACTCATCATTAATACGTCTCTGTAACGATTTGTTTATTTCAGCTCCTTTCCATGCTTCTCTGTCTAATGGTTTTTATGCTGTTTTTTGCTTAGCTTATCAAGCAGCAGATTCTCTCCCTCCAGTTTAGGAAGGTAAAATTACGTTGCATTAAACTGCTCTGACCAAACACTTTGCTGAATCTGACTGCACATGATTAATCTGTAATGCTTTGGTACTAATTAATTAGTGGAGAGCCCTGAAGTGATCTAACAGCCTTATTCTGCATGATTGGATCCCTAATACTTGCTTGACCTTCAGACAGCAAAGTGAACGTTCATCATAATTCCTGTGTTAAGGTGCAAGAAATATTCCTCTTTCTTAGCCAAAGGATGAGTGTTCAGCTACTTCTTGATATTAAAGTGCGACTTCCATACAGAGACATTAAAAATTAGATGTGCCTGCCCTGAGACTTCCAAAGAAGAAATTTTCTTCTCCCACTGCCACCCTACGCTTTCTCGTGAAGATCCTCATTCATTTGAACTCTGCCCTGAAATGCCCTTGTACGATTGTACTTTGCCTTTGGCAAAATAACACATTTGGAAATTGGTTGGCATTACTGGTTTGCTGCAGAAGCAAGTAGAGGAGTGACTGTGGAGGGAAAGGCCTCTCCAGAACACCCCTATAGCTGCGGGGACTGCTAAACAAAAAGTCAGGAAAAGAAAATCATAATGAAGAGGAATACACTTCTCAAATCTCCTTTTCCTGCAGATTGCATTTGTATGGAAATCCCTCTTTAATGTAAAAAGGCTACTGAATTGCCGGTGTCCTCTTCCTAGGCTCCAGGGCTTTTCCTGCAACAAAGATGGAGCTTCAGGAAGGCCCAGAGGAAGAACGGCTGCTGCTTTGTATCAGATTTCTTGAATGCTCTGAATTACTGGTTTAGAAAGCAATTTGAATTGGACGAGTCTCCTTACAGCTGGAGTGAGTCAGCTGAGAGCCCCACAGTGCTGCAGTCTCTAACCTGCTCCTGTCACTAATACAATGGTTTCTTTGAAAGATTAAACAGACCTTCCAGGGCTTCCTGTCAAGTGTACATTGTGTAAGTCTCCTCTGATTCATCTGCCATGCCTGTGGAGCCCCCAGCTTCTGGTGGTGCTGCTTTCCTAAACCATTCAGTAGCCTTTGCTGTGTTTCACCTGACAGTGGGATTTGCACTGAATGGACCAGACTTACTCCTGGTGCTGCCTGTTGATACTCGTGGCAAGGTACTGGGATTAAACTTGGTGCGGAGTGTCACTGCGTGTGTATGCATCACTTTTTTTAAGATGCTGATCTGGTTGCCCTCCTGCTGGAGTATGAAATGTTCAGTGATGTGCCTTATGTGGATCTAAAAGGCAGTTACTGGTCTAGGGCTGGGGATCTGTATTGGAGGGGCCATCAAAACCCCACCAGTAACTGCCTTGGTACTGGATTGTCTGCCTTGCTCTTTGGAAATGGGAGTTTTTTCTTCTGAGGTTGGAGTATGGAAAGGTTTCTATGCTTTGAAGCAGCTGTTGGCTCCCACAGCCCTTTCCTGGCCCTGTAGTTGTGTCAAGAGTTGCTTGCCAGGACCAGTCTCCTGGGGAACATTGACTTCCACAGAAAAGAGTCTAAGCTGTGGCGTCTGTTTTTTACCCCATCCCACACGTGTGTTTGGATATAGACAGTACTTATAACCCTTGTTCAATAGATGAGTCAAATTTGCAACAGCCTTAGCTGCCCCTGTCCCGTACCCTGACCCAACACAAAGTGCCTGGGAGGTGGGTGAGGCTCCCACTGCATCCCAGTTGTTTGTTGCTCAGGGATTCATCTCCCTGCATCTCTTACAAACCCATTCTAGCAGGAAGCCAGAGCAAAAATCATAGCACTGCAGCCTCCAGGTAAGTTTTCTGGGTGGATGAGACAGGCAGTTGCTGTGGCTGGAGCTATCCTGGCACCTTCAGCCGTGCATGCAGTTCAGTCCCTGCTGTGGAGCCTGTGAGTGCACCTGATCTTGCTGGGTTCATGCTAAATGTGGTTTGGTTTTTTGTATTTCCTGAACAAGTCTGCTTCCTCAGCAGGTAGAGCATGACTAGCAGCAGTACCAGCATCCTGCCTGCAAGCCAGGGGCTGCTTGTGAGGCCAGGGTCCTCCTCATGGAGCCCTCACCACAAGCCTTTCTGCTCATGGTGGAGCTGTGTCAGGAGTGGTCTGGGGGTTTGTTCCACCTCTTGCATGTCTAGAAGCTGACCACTTGTTTAAGGAATGTCTTTCACTGCTGAAAATAATACAAGTAGAGCTGCCAGCTACTGGTTCTCTTGCAATATTTGCTGTTTCTTCGAAGGTCCTTGCACTTGAGACCATGGGGTCATCTCTCCTAGTGTAAATGTGTAGTGTTTCAGTTGCACAGGGAAAAATGAAAGAAGCTCTTCCCTTCCAAGAGCCCCAGAGCACTATCCAAATGAAGACCCAACTTGGAATTAATCCTTTTCCTTTACTCAAGAAAGCCTAGATCTTTTGGGGCCCCTCTTGGTGATGTTCCAACAGGGTTGGCAGTGCTGTATGAACACACTGATTTGGTGCTGTCCTGGAGTAGTCCTTAAATGACAGGAGAATCTAAGGTCCATTTTTATGAGCTTCATAGATTGTGCTGGCTATCTGGATAGTGCTGGCTGTTTGGGTGTCCCAGTCTGAACTTTGGGGTCAGTGCCTGAACAGGAGTATGTAGTGTGAGTGCCTACCTGCAGCAGTGAGAGGTGAAACAGGGAATGGGTATCAGCTTCACATGTGATTCCTGAGCTCAGAAAGCTGCACACCAGGCTCAAGTTCTCCTTCAGTGAGCTGCAGCAGATGGCTTTTCTTAATTCAGAGCTTTCTAAGAGGGCTGTTGTGTGTTCAGGAGACATGTTCAGTTCACACTTGGCCTGAAATTACAATGTGACATCTTCAGAAATAAAGTAAAATCCTGGTGAACAGAACAACGCTTGAAGCACTGATGGTGTGGTACTGGGAATGTGAAGATGACTGTATTATGGTCTTGCTTTGAGCCTGTTGGCTGATCTAAGAAATGTTTTGGTGTAATCAAGAACTAAAATGGTTCCTAACATTCATTACCCCAACAGCAATAAGGACTCAGACAAAGGAAATGTCTTCCAAATGACACTTTAAATTGACAGTCATCTTAGGAGTGAAAAAATAGTCAAATACCCTAACACTGGACTGGACTTGTGAACAACCTAGTATAGGGATGGGGGAGGGGCGGGGGGGAAGGAGGGCATTTACAACAAGAATGCAGGCTTCTGAGATGAGATAGGAAGGGGACCCTTTGATTTTTCTAGTACTTTGATCTCTAAGAAATGCTTCTTGAATCTTCCAGGAGCACCTTCTGCGCAATCATTTCTCAGCTGACGGAGGAAACCCAGCCACTATTTGAAACCACTATCAAATCCCATTCTGTGTCGGAGGACTCTGATGCTAAATTCACGTGCATAGTGACAGGTAAAAGTGTCTTCAGTGAATAACCTGGTCCTGCCTCACTTGCTGGACTTCTGCTAGTTAAACTCCAGAGCAAGTGATAACAAGGCAACACGTTAACAAGTGCATTGTTGTTAGACTGCCAGGTAAAGACTCAGCAATTGCGTGATGATTTCAGCCTTAATTTAAGGGGGTGGGGGAACACCTGAGACTATAAAGAGGCAAAGGCATAGCCTCATGTCTCAGACGAGGCAAATTAAAGACCAGGAAGTGGAATATGATGGTTACTGCTTAGGCCAGCAACATTTTATTATCCTAATCTCCACTAATCCTGGACTCCATGTCTCAGGAATGTGCAGTTTTGAAGATTAAGGCTATCCTACTGGAGCCAACTCTGTCTCTCTTTGCTGGCTGTAAATGGTTAGAGCGCAGCTGTATTTGTATTGGTGACAAACTTTTGTGTTTGTCAACATCTGAAATAAAAGCCAATGAGCAGAAACTAACCTTGGGCAGGAAGGGGTTAGGCCAATAAGAGGAGAAGGGGGAGGCTGAAAAAGGGGGTTGGTACCAAGGCATTGTGGTGATGTGGCATGGCAGTGCATTGGTGTAAAGGCAAGCCGCTTCTTTGCTGATGACCTTTTGTCCTTTAAATATAGACTCTAAAACCTCTTTTTTTTTTTTTCCATAGTATGTACTTATTTACAACTCCATGATCCTTCCTGATGTTGCACATGTTATTTATTCCGACAGGTCACTCAGTGAGAGACATTAAACAAGTTTGTAAGTTGTGGAAGGAGGAGGTTATCTCCAGTGAGCCTCTTAGTCACAAGGACCAAGGCTTTCCTAAGATTTAGGAAATCTAGTTTGCCATTAGGAACATGCTGTGAACCAGGAAACACAGGCTGAGCCCTTCTGAGAGCTGCTGGCATTGAATTCTTGGCTCTTCTCATATGGATTCACTTGTTTTACAGGTCTGACTTCCTGAACTTGCAGGGGTACAACTGATACATTGATTTTATTGATGCTTAACTTCCTAGCAGCCCACTTTTGCCCAAGAAGCAGGAAGTGGGCTGCTAGGGAGATACCTCCAAGCCATACCCCTCAGTGATTCATCAGAAGAGCTTTCTCAATTAAAGTTTTCTAAAGGCAAAAGCTTGACATACTGTGTGGTAGCATGGAACTCACCGTTCTGCAAGCCAGGAGTGTCAGAGGTCAAAAAATTGGTGGTGTTCAGATATGCTAGGAAATCCTAACTAAGAGTAGATACAATTCTGTCTTCCACTCTGCCTTGCTGGAAGATGTAGAAGTGCTGCAGACCCAGAGCATGACTGCTTACTACAAGGACATGGGGTAGCACTGTACTCCCATTCAGGTTTTCTTGTCCCTTTTAAAGTGCCTAGTCCTGGCTTCTCTCACTGGCTTAAGTCTTCACCAACTGCACTTTGGGGTTGACAGGTCCCTCTAACAAACTTCATTTCCTACAAAGTCCAAATGATACCATCAGCTCCAAGCAGGCTTTGTGAAGATGGGAGATGCATTTGTGCGGCTGAGCTCTAGTTTACCAGTAGACTGGATGGCTGACAGGGTGGGAAGTGCCCTGAATGTGTGATGCCAACATGCTGAATTTCCTCTCAAGAGGAGAGATAATTCAGTCAGCCCTACCAAGGAAACTTGGTAAATGCAATGTCCATGTCCTTTCCAGCACCTCTCCTGGAAAAGCTAGAGAAACTCTTCGCTGTGTATTGTGCAGGAGAGCAGGAGACATGCTGCCAAGGAATAACCTCCTTTGCTTCTACCAAAATCAAAGTATCGATGTATAGAGACAGATCCAGTCTCTGTCCAATTTGTAGCCCTTCCTGCAGTCCACCCTTGCTCTTGGTAGGCAGGATGCTGCCTTCCAGTTTTGGATGACCTGCTAGTGCTGTGTAGCAAGCACCACACTTGTGGTGTATTACAAGTTGAAAACTTGACCTGATACTGGTCTCATTTTCTACTCAAGTGCAGGGAAGTGTCAAATGAGCATCTTCTGTAGCCTGTCGCAGTATTTTTGTACCTTGTAAACTAGACTGGGGGATGTCTTTATGCACTTAAACTAATAAACCTACAAAATTAGGAATTTTCATGGAAACATCCTTAAAAGCAGCCTGGACCACCTATGCCATGTGGTCATTTCTTGCATGTGGTCCTGTGGACTGCTTCAGGAGCTCAGGATCTCTTTGGGATAGAGGGGCACGAGGCAGAAAGTGAACTCTGACTGCAAAGTCTGATCAGTAGTTTGGACATCTTCCCCCTTCCATGATGTTTACATTCAACTGGGAGACATCATAGGGAGAAAGGAAGTGTTGGTTGCATCCCTGGCCAGTGACCAGAGTGGAACCAGCTCAGTCCCACTGCTGTGGCTGGAGTCCAGGGACACTTTGGTTTGCAGACTTGCAGGAGGCAAAGGGCAGACAGTCAGCTGCTCCTGTTATGACTCTCAAGCCCCAAATATGGGTACGTGACCTACAATAACATCTTAATATTTTTTTGCTGCTGCTTCTTGACCAATAATGAGAGTTACAGGGTAGTCCCACATCTGTGAACACCAGTGACTTCCTAGGCATGTCCTAGGAAGGCAGCAAGATGCAAGTGTTTGAAGAGCCAGTCTCCAAAAGGTTCTTGGTGGTGCAGGCAAGAAAAAAAAACAAGTGAGGCAGAGGCAGACTTCCTGATGCTCTTGGGTGGTTGCACAAACCCTCCTTTCCTCCTGTTGCCTAGTTCTGCCTGCTACTGATGTCCCTAGTATGTCTAATTTGATTGTTTGAGGTCAAATCCTGCATCAGTTATGGCATGTTTTCTTTTTTAGACAAAAATAGTTCATCCTTTGTTCTCTGAGAGATGTGAAAAAGGGAATGAGAACATTTCCATTTACTGTACAGTTTCTTGCAGAGCAAAGTGCACCCTGCTTCTCTGCACCAAGTGTTTTCCTTGGTGGGTCTGTCTGGACTTCAGGATCTCAAGGGTCATCACAGATCCTTCCCAGTGAGTGGATATTGGGCTCTTCTCTTCAGAGAGTGGCCTGTATTGGAGGTGCTACTACAAGGATTTTACAGCTTGTCAGTCATTTCTGTATAGCATTGGCTGGGAAGGAGAGATGTTGGCTGATGAAATGTGGGGGCTCGGATGAAGGGGCTGTGACTGCTTATTAGGGAATGCACCAGTACAGGTTAGGGGTTGACCTGCTGGAAAGCAGTTCTGGGGAGAAGGACCTGGGAGTCCTGGTGGAAAACAAGATGACCATGAACCAGCAATGTGCCCTTGTGGCCAAGAAGGCCAGTGGTATCCTGGGGTGCATTAAAAAGAGTGTGGCCAGCAGGTCGAGCGAGGTCATCCTCCTCTTCTACTCTGCCCTGGTGAGGCCATGCCTGGAGTCCTGTGTCCAGTTCTGGGCTCCCCAGTTCAAGACAGACAAGGAACTGCTGGAGAGAGTCCGGCAGAGGGCTACGAAGATGATGGGCCTGGAGCATCTCTCTGATGAGGAAAGGCTGAGAGACCTGGGTCTGTTTAGCCTGGAGAAGAGAAGACTGAGAGGGGATGTCATCAATGCTGATCAATATCTAAAGGGCAGGTGTCAAGAGGATGGGGCCAGGCTCTTTTCAGTGGTGCCCAGCGACAGGGCAAGGGGCAGTGGGCACAAACTGGAACATGGGAAATTCCATCTGAACATGAGGAGAAACTTCTTTCCTTTGAGGGTGGCAGAGCACTGGAACAGGCTGCCCAGAGAGGTTGTGGAGTCTCCTTCTCTGGAGAGATTCAACACCTGGCTGGGTGCAATCCTGTGCAAACTGATTTAGCCGGGGTCTTGGACTAGATGGTCTCTAGAGGTCCCTTCCAACCCCTGCCATTCTGTGATTGAGACCAACTGGGAGAGGTGATGACTGGATCTGGCCAAGACCATTGCATGTCAGTACCAGGTACTGCCCACTGTTGTACAACTCTTCAGCGCCATTTCAGCCCTCCTTAGGCAGATTCAACCCCTCTGACCTGGCTACCCAAATCATCAGCTCAGGAGCTCGGTCCCATCACTCCCTTCATGGGTCAGTACTTGTGCTGAAGAAGTGTCTAGCCTGGTACCTCTCCCATGCTACACAGTTGCTCTATCAATGTAGACATCTGCACTGTGTCCCCTGAGGGGATGGGGACAAAACCAGTCTGGTTTTATTGTAGGGCTACAGAGGGGAAAGGACTCTGCCCATGGCTTGGGGAAGAGAGCTGGGATCAAGTGAGTAGACAGTTGCATGCT
The DNA here is from genome assembly GCA_008921705.1 of Burhinus oedicnemus. Taxonomy (NCBI): domain Eukaryota; kingdom Metazoa; phylum Chordata; class Aves; order Charadriiformes; family Burhinidae; genus Burhinus; species Burhinus oedicnemus. The sequence continues at coordinate 31,168 of VFFE01002331.1, read as the reverse complement.
TAGCGGATGAAGATTTTAATAGTCATAAAGGAGTTAACTTGCTGCATTCGTGGTCGCCCTCTTAGGGAAATCCTTTGAAGGACGAGATTGAAGTGCTTGGACGAAGGATGTCTGGAGAAATGCAGGGGCTGTAAGGGGGGTGGATGGGTGGGTTTGAGGATGGGGTAGTGAGTACAAGAGCAGAGAGCAGGCTGGTGTGAGATGGGGATGTCTGGGTTTGGGGGAGCCAAGGAAGAGTGGGATGGAGAGTGAACACCACTCAGGCCAGTGGCATGGGGAGCTATTGCTCTTAGTGAGCATCTGTCCCTCCTGTGAGCATCTCCCCAAACAATCAAACAAAGAAAGTTGCTTTAAACGGAGTTTCTCTGGCTGATTTTTGGATGGCTATTGCAAGAACTATTTTGGATAAGGTCACTAAAGCTTTGAGGACTTCTCAGACTTTAACAGCTTTGGGAAAAAGAATGTTTGATCTAAACCTGGCAATCTCTGTGGGGGGAAAAAAAAATAATCATTGCTCAGAAAAGTCTCCTGGGTCCTGCAGCAGCTGGCCATCGTGCTGGAGCAATGCTGTGGGAAGACATGCTGCCCAAAAAACTTTTGCTGGGCTCAAAGATGTGCAGTGGACGCCTGCCCTCCTCCCCAAGAAAGCCTGGCACTGCTCTACCTGCAGCCGCGGGGCACTCGCTGGTGGATGCAGGGGACCAGCTTCTGGCAAATCCCTCTCAGCATCAGCTGCACAGGGTTTCTGTGGGAGTGACAGGTTTCAGAAGGGCAAGACCCTGATTTATGAATGGCTGCTCTGTCTTGCAACGCGCTTATGCTACGGGTGGGCATTTGGCACCCTGCAGCACAGCAGTGCCCACCGATGGAGCCCTTGGCTCAGCTGCCCAGTCCCGGCAGCACCCTTGAAACTGGCCCGTTGCAGCAGCTGGCCAAGCTGTGGGTGTTGTGGCTGAAGGGGATGTACCCGGAGCGATGCCTACCCCCCAGACCAGGGGAATGTATTCCCTAGACAGCCTGAAGATGGATGTCTGCAGTGTCAGCAGCAGCTCCCCTCCCCAGTGGAGCGCAGGGCATGCCAGAGAGCCTTGTCCCTGCGCAGGCATCTCCGTCCCCTGCTTGGCTCTGGTTACAGCCCCTGGGGAGGGACGGATGATGTCTGAACAGGCAGCTGGGGCCACTGTTTCTTCGGAGGTGGGGGGTGGAAGCCTTTCAGCATGCTGCGGTGTGGGTTTCCAGCCAGCACTTGTCTGTAGCTCCCTTTTGCTGCAGGCTGGAGTGTGCAGCAGGGGCTACTCCCTCGTTGCCTGCACTGGGCTGGTACAATGGTAGCCCCTGGTAGGGAGCAGGTCGCCTCAAGGACACAAGTGCTACAGGTTAAAGGGAGTTTACAGGAAGAAAAGCCTTTCATTGAGGTAGTGTGCAGCTATGGAAATTGCAGCTTTTTCTGGCAGATCTCAGCTGGGAATGGGAATCAGCTGCAGAGGCCACGGGGGGACATCACAGGTCTTCTTGGAAATGATATGCTTGCAGTTCCCAGAATGAAGTGCTGTGATTGCTGTTTGCAGGCTATTAGGAAAATCTACCTGCCAGCTTGCCACATTACAAACCTGAAGGTCTTGCCTGCAGAACAGCCCTTGGGAGGGGTAGGATTGCTCTGGGCAAAGTGTGAGCTATGTATGAAAATAGTTTTGTTCCTCATTCCTAGAGCAGAAAGAAACCACCACAGGCTCGTTCAGCCCCAGGTCCTGCTGCCAAGTATGGTCAGTAGCTAATATTTATGGAAAATGTAAGCAGCAGCATCAATCCCTGATGATCTCATCACTGGGATACTCTTGTGGCCTCCTCCAGTTAGCAGCTTAGGGCTCATTTGCTTCAGCTACAAGTATCTGAGGGCTTTGTGCTTCTGCTAGAAACTGGTTTGGAGGCCAGAGCAGCAGCAAAGAGCAGACCGTGGCAAGACAGGGACCAAAGGGGAGAACGGAGAGCCTTGCAAGAAGGGCTTCAGGAGAAAGTCATGACTTGGCTTCCTGCAGAAGAGGAGGAATGAGGCACGAACCAACAGAAAACCAAAGCTGCAGATAGCAGCAGGGGGAGGGGAATGAGACAGCAAAGGACGCAAGAGATGTACAGGCAGTGAGTACGGAGAGGGTAGATGCACAGGTAGTGCAGCGTAGGAGACCTCAGTGAGGAAAGAAAAGAGAATCAAGTAAAATCTGGACTACGGGGGTGTTTGGGCTATGGGGATGGCTGTCGTTCACTGAGGAGAACAGGAAAGTAAAACTCTTCTGAGATTATTTCCTCAACCCTGTCTGGGGCAGCAGGCTAAGTCGCTTGTGGGGCCAGAGGACACTGGAGAGCCCAACGAGCAAGAGGATAGGGACAGGGGGTGCATTGGAAGAGTAGACGGGCCTGGGGGGGAACCAAGTGATACGTGAGGAGGACATTTGGCATGTGCTGCTTTTGATCAAAGGTATCATGAATCACCCAAAACCAGGGCAAATTCCTGCTGATGAGTCTTTGTTCCTGGTGTTTTGCTCCTACTATGGGACCTTTGTAGGAGCAGGCATAAACTGGGCTTGGGCATTGCTCCTGGCTGCCAGCATCTCTGGCTGGTGCAAGCAGGAGGCTCCTCACCCTGGAGATGAAAAGGGTCCTGGTCAGCCCTGAAACCTGTGGGAAGTATCTGGGGTGCGTAGGTAGCTAGTGCCCTGTCCCTGCCCTCTCTCTACTTCAGAGCCATCAGGTCTGGATGCTTTGGATATTCCTGGAGAGCCCTTGCTGGCCCTTGCCAGGGCTATCCATGAGAGCTGACCCCTGCCTTCAGGGTGCCAGGGGCTGGTGAGGAGACCCCTGTGGGCTGGTGGAGGTGAGCAGCATGCTGGATTCTTTCACTTTGGCAGCATGGAAAGCCATCAGGGACTTTTGCAGGAGCTAAGCTTCAGATTCCTACCTTGGGGCTTCGAACAACTGTTGAACAACGACTTAAGCAGAGGCATGATGTGATCATTGAAACTTTTATCCCATGGCCTTAGGGTCAGCTGGGCTGTGCTGGGAGCTCCATGTGAAGTACAGGAACCAATGATGGCCACTGGCTTGAGCAGTTTTCCCCTGAAAACTGCTCTTATTCTGAGCTAGAGCTGCCATTGGTGGGAGATGAGAGCTGTGGCTAGCTCTGACCCATGTGGGGCACTTCTGCTGATCCACCACCGCCTTTGGTGGCGGGGAATGTGGCTGTGTGCCCAGCCTGCTAGCCAGCCAGTCACACATGTCATGATGTCATTCTACTGAAAAGGCAGGTGATATCTGTTGTCAGGTGACATTTGTAGGACACCAAGCTGGCTGTGATGCAATCAAGGTTGTTTCTGTTCAATGGAAACTTTTGGATCAGCTTACAAGCTGTGACACTTAGCGAAATGCTGTGAGCTCCATGGAGGGGCGAATGCCTGTTTTCTAACCTTAGCCTTAGTCTCATCAAAACATGCCTCTTCATAAAAGTGACAGTATGCTCACCTTCTTCTCCCAGCCAGTGTTATAGGAGATGATCATGTGATCCACAGCCCTCTGTTCAGGAATGAAGTGCTGGGATTTTTTTCTCAAAAATAGCCCTATTCCTAGGAGTGGTAAAAGACTTGGATAAGCCCATCAGGTTTCCACTCTCAATACTACTTCTGCTGTGTGATTTAAAGAATGCGGTGAGCCGAGAATAACATGTATCCTATTCTGCCAGTGCATTTTGTTTTGCTGTTGATACCTTGTCCCCGCGAGACCAGGCTTGCTGTGCTACTGGTTGCAATATTTCACACCCTGATGTACCATCCATCTCCTCCCCAGGATACCCGCAGCCGGAGGTGACATGGTATAAGGATGATGAAGAGATGGACCGCTACTGTGGCTTACCCAAGTATGAGATATTCCGTCATGGAAATCGCCACACTCTGCAGCTGTACAAGTGAGTAAAGAAGCTGGATTTCGTGATGGGAGCCCTGAGCACACTTTCAGTACTTGGAGGAGCTGGTTGGCAGCAGTGATCTTCCCCCAGCACGTGTGCTGGCCCCTTGTGTCCCCCATTGCCATGTCGCCAGCTGTTCCTTTCCCTTCAGGCCTTTGCTTTGATGACTCCCAGATCACATCAGTACAAGATCCATTACTGCATCCAGGGATAGCTGCTGTACCAGAAGCAAGAGGAAAATCAGGAGAAATTCCTCTCTCTGGAGCCTTCCAGTGCTGGTAGCATTAGGGCTGGATGAAGGCGAGCAAAGGGAAAGCACTGGCTGCTTCCAGGATGATGGTCTGGGGGACCAGGCAGGACAAGGACAGAAACAGTTTATGAGCAAGGGCAAAGAGGGGAAGGGGCTGCAGCCCTGCCTGGGAAGGCCTTTCCTAGCTCTCACCATGAGGTCAGGGAAGGAAAGTGCTATTTTGGCACTCTGTTGATGGAGTCAAGGTCAATTCAGCCCTGACTACCAGCTTCTTTCAACTTTAAACAAGGTCTGTGTTTCTGGAGAGCCAGACACACCGTGTCCCCAGCAATCAGAGACCTGTTGCAGCTTGAGTCCTGGATTTGGGATGTCAGACAGGTACGGCACTGTCTGGAAGCGCAGAATGTTGGTATTACTCATAGTCCTGTCATCCTTGGCTTTTCTGCTGCCCCAGGTGTGCTCCAGCTTTCCATCAGAGGCTGGCTCACCTCTCACAGGAGCAGGGATCTCCATGGGCCAAGTGTCCCTGAGGGGTGACAGCAGAGACAGTGTGCACGTGCTTGTGCCTGTGAAGCCAGGTGGGAAGGCTTTGGTAAGGCAGTAGGGTGGAGGAAGAACAGGAATGTCACATAGGCTGTGAAGAGCTGAGAGGAGAAGATCCTGCAGAGGAATGTGGCCGAGAACAGTTGGGAAGCCTGGTCCTAGCTGTTCCTCCTCCATCATAGCCCTCTCTTGTCAGTTACAGCCCAGGGAAGAGCTGAGCACTGATTTGATGTCCAACTTTCTTATCTGCTAGTGCTGAGAACAGGCAGAGCTCGGGGAGGGAGGTCAGCCCCAGACCTCCAGACCTACCACATCACTTCAAGGGCCATGTCTTCATCTTCTGGCCCCTCTGCAGTATGAAGTAGGAGAGTGTGCATGCCTGTGTGCCCAGTGGTAGTGCCTGGGGAGGACGGGCAGGTCTCACGCAGAGCTTTTGGTTTCCAGGTGCAGAGAGGAAGATGCAGGCATTTACCAGGCCTCAGCTAGAAATAACAAAGGCATCGTGTCCTGCTCTGGCGTGCTGGAAGTGGGAACCATGACAGAGTTCAAAATCCATCAGAAATGGTTTGACAAAATTAAGAGAAAAGCTGAAGAAAAGCTACGAGAGATAGAACAGGGCAAGAAACGAGGGAAAGAAGACGTGGAGGTGGAGAAGTTGCAGGGAATGAGCCCCGATCGGCTTCAGAGAAAGCGGAGGCTCACCAGGGATCTGAATCTCCAGTCCGGAGCCTCTCTGTGGGAGAAGGAGGATGCAGCAAAAGTGCACGTCACTGATTCTCAGCCCAGATTACATGGGGATATTGCTGAGCTGAAGGAGCAGCCAGACAGTGTGATGACGGGCTTTCCAAACAAACTGATAGCACCTTTGAAAGCAGAGGTGACCACCAATGGAGATGCCTCTTTGGAAAGTGTGGAGGAGAACGGGAACGGCTTTCTCGTGTACATCTACGAGACAGTGGAGGACCTAGCAACTAAGCCAATGACCAAAGACTCTGCAGCCAAAAAGAAAAAGAAGGTGGAGGCTCCTCCAGCAGCAAAGCAGGAAGCTTCAAAGCGAGAAGAAAGTGGGCGAGATGGGGCCAAGCCATCTCCAAATCCAAGGTTTGCCCCTCCCGTCCCCTTACGCAGGAACGCACATTTGAGAGTGGCAAATGATCAAGAAGAGGAAAACAGTACAAAAATCAAAGAGCCTGGGAAGGCTGTGAATCAGGACACTAAAATCAACGGCAACATGGATTTCTCTTTGAAAGAGATGTATTTTGATAATCAGTTGAAGCCAGCAGCAGGGAAGGAGGAGGCGGGAGCCAAGGAAGAGGCTGCGAGCGAGGCGGCCCTACAGCCTGCGGCGGTCAGCAGACAGACAGAGGATGCTCCATCGTCCTCAGAGGTGTCGGAGGCAGGACCTGTGCCGTCTGAGGGTCAGAGAGGCCGAGCACAGACGTCAGAGGGAAACAAAGCCATCAGTCCAGAGGTAACTAGGACAGAAAGCAGCCAAGGCAGGGGTTGCAACAAGAAAACATTCATGCCGCATGGTTGTGTTGTGGCACCAGCCCTGGGAGGCTGTGTTTACCCCACAGGAGCTGCTGCCAAGGCTTCATAGGTCTCCACTGGCAAAAACACCCAGGAAAAAAGGCTTGCTGGGCTTTGTGCGCCCAGCCGGCAGAGCTTCCATCCCATCTCCAAATAAATGTCAGACGAGGTGGTGAGGAGAGATGTACATCAGGGCCCTCCGGCCGAGCAGCTGGTCTCCGAGTGGCCTGGGGCGTGCTGTGAACTCTCCTGTTTAATCGGCAGGCTGACCTCATGTGAAATGTTTCCAAATCAGTTAAGCAGGGAGCACTGAATGGCTATTTATAGTTGAGGGTGGATGCCTTGTGCGTACGACAGGCAGTGAGGCTGATGACATCTGTTCAGTTTAGCAATTGAGCCTGAGCTTCAGCTGGCGTTTAATGAGCCCCCCCATGCAAATGAGCGCAGCATGCCAGATACGCCACATGAGCTGCGCCAGGCAGGGCGTTGAATTTTGTTTACACTGCAACATGTATACAGTAGATCTGGGCTATTTTTTGGCTCTCCCCTGTTGGAAAAACTCTGTTGCAAGACTTATTGTGGTGGTGATGCAGCACCAGGGCACAGCACCTGCTCCTGACCCTCACTGCATCTTTCAGTCAACTTCTATTTTTGTCACTTAACCTGAAGCATTTTTCATGAAAATGGAAGATACCAGTCTTTTTTTCTTTTTTTTTTTTTTCTTCCCTTGTCCTTCTTTCTTTAATGACCCCTCCTGTGGTAAAAGGTTTTCTGAGTCAAATTTGCAGGTGCCATTGGGATTTGGCATTTGAACTATGGTAGATGGATGCATTCAGTACAGACCAAGGCTATTCAGAGGAGGCACTCCGGGTGCAGCACATCTTCCTTTGTAGATAATGCACATACTTAAGGATGTGGAAACATCCCCAATGTAGAAAGTGGGACTGCTGGGTGCTCCAGTGAAAAAAAATTCCTTTCTTCCTCTTCTAGATATCTGTTAGGTAAGAGCATCATTTACCAGTAAGAAACCTGCTGTGTTATGCAGTGAAGCGAGTATCTGGGTCCTGGACTCGCCACAGTCCAGTGCCCAGAATCCATCTTTAACCTGACCCATCAGCATCACATATTGCTGCAGAAATTATTGCTGTGCATGCAAGCCCATGGCAAAGCAATTCGTTTTCTCCCTCTCTGCTCATTTTTATCCCCTTCGCTCTTAAGGAGGGTGGAGAGCATTGGTGTGTAGCTGCCAGGCTTGGGCTGTCATCCCTGAGCCTTTGACATGGATCAAGGTATTTTCCTCTTCAAAAACCCACTCACAGAGGGAAACCTGTAACTTGTCAGCTGGTGTGCTTTTGAGTAGACAAAAGGGAGTGCTTTTGATTTGAATTTGAATGCTTCAGCTAGTTGGTGATGCTGGGGAAAGTGTTCAGGCTTTTGTGTGACCAAATAAGCTATTTTAAAGCCCTTTAAAGCTGACTCCTAGCTTGTGGGAGGATATTTTCACTCCCCAGAACACGGGTTGCTTGTCTTTTCTGTTTTTATTCTTTCCCTTAAACAAGACAGAGTTGTAGCATGAGTGTTTTCCTGGCCTTGGGACCTAGCTGGGCCTCATGCTCAGGACTTCTCTTTTGAGCCGGATTTATCCATAGCAGAAGTGCTTTGCAAAATGCCAGACTGGAGCCAGGCTCTGAACATCCTCACGTACAAGAGCAGAAAAGAAACGGTACTTGCATGATGATCACTCTTGCCTGACTTCGAAACTGGTGATTTTATTATATTTCTTCATGTGTCCCTAGTTTGAGTGTTTTATGATTGCTTAAGGACAGATGCTTTTCAGAAAAGCTCCCAGAAAGCTTTTCTGAATAACCTTTACTTCATGTGCCAATGATAAGTGCATTTCCCCCAAGCCCCAGTTCCTCTTCAGCCAAAGAGATGTCCCTATTGACCAGCGCCATTGCGTAGAGCCACCATCTGTGAACCACCAGCCCTGGTCCACCTCCAGCCCCCTCAGGCACTGTGCTCCTCAGCCCCCCGAGCAGAGGGACCAGGGCTGGCCCTGCAGTTAGATTGGGCTGTGTCCATCGCCATCCATTTCCGTGCCATGGAGAACCAAATACTGTGATAAAACCCAGGGGGGTTTCACTGCATGAAGCCCGTCTGTCTCTTAAAACAAAACCTTTTAAGCCTGAGCACTGGGATGCTCTGTGTTGTGATGCTCAGACTAGGGACATGGCTCTAGGGGAACAGCGGCAGGGATATGTGGCATTTGGGGGTGCCTGTGCAACCTGTGAACTGAGGCCCTATTTCTGCACGCCCTGTGTGCGGAGACAGAAACAGCCCAGCCTTTGGCATCCTTTGGAGTCTACCAAAGAAGCAGACTTGAATTTTGTGTGCAGGAACGGCCCCCCCTAACGCTGCTTCTCCCACCCCAGTCTTCTGATATTCACATTGTCATAACAATTGCTTGGGGAAGGGCTTGCTGAGAGACTGGCGTTATCTTTCCTGGTTTTTCCAAGCATTCAAATGAAGCTGAAGTGACACAAAATAGAAGGGCTAAGTGCCACAGCCCTCCTTTCCCATGCACCTCATTTTGGAGGCTTAAAGCTCTAGTCAGAGGCCTCAGGAGAAGATCCTTAGCAGCAGATCCTCTGGGATGGAAGGGGAACCTGTTGTGTGCATGCCCTGTTCCGATGCGATTGTCCTGATGTTGCTAACTGAGCATCAGCCAGGCACAGTGTGTATCGGCAGTGTCGCTGCCTCCCCTGAGCCTTATCCTACAAAAATAGATACTGCCCCTTGGCTGGAGGATTCCATCAGATCTCCTCAGGATAAAGCTCAGCTGTCACAGCGGGCAGTTTGCTGAAACGTCTGCTGGTGTGCAGCTGCAGTCGGAAGCATTTGAGCTTCCCGAATGTCAAAGAAACAGGATGGTCAAATAGCGCAGATAACGTCATGGTGTACAGTTTCGCTATAAATCACTTGGGCAGCCTCATCCAGATAGTGTGTGACATGCTGATTGCCCCATCTCAGAGCGGAGATTGCAGACATAGTATAGGGGGAGCACCGAGTCTTAAAAAAGAGCAAGAAAATAATACAAGGTCTCGGCAATGGCTGGTGAAAATGGCAAGTTTTGCTCCTTGGGTAGGCACCCTGTCAGAGGAGATTGAATTAAAACCTATTGAATGTTTTAGAGAGGCAGATCTCCTCCCTCTTCGTGCCCAACAGAGGCATTGAAAGGCAGAAGAGTTGGAGCCGATTAAAAGAAATGTTTAGTGCAGCATGACAGGGTGTTGTGGGACCCACTAACGCAGGATGATGGCGAAGCCAGGAGGCCCTGGATGAATGAGTATCAGCAATAGTGGGTTAATACTTATGATTCAAGCAGAAGGTGGGCGGTGCCATATTGTATAGATGGACCACAAGCACCACTGAGCAGACCCAGGCAGTAAAATGATGCTAATTTTGTATTTTCTTTTTTGACTAGGTTGCAGCAACAGTGGGACAGCCTGCTAGTGGCCTAAAACATCCAGTGTCCAGTCCAACTGTAGAGACCAGTCAGCAAGCCAACAAGTTAGAGGAGCTCAGGAAAGTGACACCTCTCTGCCAGGAGACCAGGGGGTCTGGGAAAAGGACGAACCCTCGGCTGAGGCCTCAGGAGCCACTGAAGCCACCAGCACCTTCTCCAGGCCATGTACAGCCCAGCAAAGAGCACCCTTCCTCTAGGAAGCAGGCAGAAGGACATTCCCATGCTCTCGAGGGCAGAGAGACCCAGCAAGGACTGTCAAATCAAGAGGACAAGAGCCAAGGCGAGGAAGAGCCATTGCTAAAGAAATTGAGTCCTCCAGAGCCTGGAGAAAACACTCCTCTTGAGCAAATCACACATCAGATAGCAGTAGAGGATGGGAAGAACAAAGAGGCAGAAGCAGAGCTGTCTGGGAGCCATCCCGGTGCAGAGGCAAGACAGAGCAGTGCAAAGGAGCCATCTCCTGGGACTGCATGCAGGGAGGTGGGAGGGACACCTTTGGGGCATCAGGAGACTGAAACGGCAGCTCCTGCCTCAGTTCAAGTTGCCAAAGAAAAGCCACTTCCTGCTCCTGCAGTGGGGACAGTGGCAGCTCAGGAGGCACCGCTTGCAGCTCACAGTGCCCCAGGGACGGAAGCTATGGCAGGAGTGGTCCTGTCTGGAGCCCAGCTGCTGCCTCCTGTGAGCAGAGAAACGGAAATCAAAAAGGCAGATGGATCTGCCCCGCAACAGAAGTTTCCAGCCAGCACGTTAGGGAAGGAGAGTGCCAAAGCGGTGCCCGTGGGACCTCAGGGGAAGGAAGGAGAGCAAACAGCCACAGCTCCATGCCAGGAACTGGCAGCACCTTCAGGTGCTTTTGAAGGAGTCACTGAGGTTCATCCACAAGTACCACTAGTCCTGCCTAGCCCTGAGAGACCTCAGGAGATGTCTTTGGAGGAGAAGATACAGCACAAAAACCTTGTTTCCTCCTTGAAGAACTATCTGCTGCTGCTTTTAAAAATGTCAGATAGCAGTAAGGATGCCATGAAAGAAGAGACTGACCCCAGGGACAAGGAGCAGCCCGATGCAGAGGAAGCCGTGCTCCCAGAGATAGGCATTGCAGGCTTGAGCCCCCGCACCTCAAGGAGAGTTTTGGAAAAGGTACAAAACAATCAGCTCTTCCAGACAGCAGAAAACTTGCCTCTGACCCCCAGGACATCCAGGCGGATCACAGGCATGATCAACGAGGAATTCATTACCAGCAAGGAGATGCTGGCTTGCAGGCCTGTGCCACCAAAGAGACGTACCCGGATCACTCCTGAGGCAGAGGGGCCACCCCAGCTCTCTGTGCCTGCCATCGTGGTGGGCAGCATGCCGGCAGTGGGAGCAGGGCAGCCTCCTAATAATATTTCCGATTTGCCTCCAGCAAGCCCTGAGAACGCAAGCTCTGGTGACCCTCTGGCAGTGCTACCTTGTGCTACACCAGAGGAGCTTGCTTCTGGGGCTCGACGCAAAATATACCTACCTAAAACCAAGCAGGTAGGGGAGGAAGAGGAGGCAACCCCGGAGAGCCAGGGGCATGTGAGAAGTGCTACTGTTTCGCCACGGCAATCCAGGAAGAGTACGGCCCTGTTGCAGACACCTGCCCTGGTTCCATCCCCTCCCACAGAGCAGTGCTCGCCAACCCTCACGAGGAAGATGACCACACTGGAGGTTCCTAAGCTGTATGAGGAGCCCACAGGTGACAGTAGTGGTGACCACGAGGTCCCTGAAGATGCTAAGCCAGAAGCACAGACAGCAGAGTCCAAGAAAGCAAATAACCCATTTAAAGGTAAGGAAAGAGGTAATCCCCATGAAGCATGTTTCCTTGTTGCCTTCAAAGGGAGCCTGGCCAGCTGAGCCGGTGATAGTCAGCTAGGGCCACATGAGTTTTGTGCATTTGCAGGGTTTTCAGCATCACCCTTTGGCCGTGTGAAAGCCAAAAGTCTGCCCCAAGGCTTCTTCCCTAGCACAGGGAGGGCAGAGGAACACAAGAGACAGCAGTGCTGAGGCTGGCTGTCTCCACAGCTGGCCAAAGGAATCATAAAATCCTCTTGTTCTTGGTCTGCATGTCCTAGTCCTCACCATGCCTCATGCTGACCGGGGGTCCAGTGGGCGTCAGCGGAGTGCGTGCTCCTTTTCTACCTCCGTGGTCAATGCTAATTTGATCCCTTGTGGCATTGAATTAGAAAAGACGTAATCCTGGTGTTGAAGTGCTTGCAGGAACCAGGTGATACCCTCACAGAAATCTTGCAAAAGTAAGGGTAACCTTGATAAATCCCTGCTTCAGTAGATAAATGTTTCCTCCAACATTGCATAGTGTTTTTCTGCATTGCCCCTGGCTGAGCCCCTCTAGGTATTGCAGTGCTGCGCTGTTGAACGAATTCGTACTGCTTGTACCCCACCGTATTTATCCAAGTGGAGCTCTGAGAGCTTCCCTGGGAAGGCAATGTCAGCACCAGGCTGTGCTGACATATGTGTGATACCCAACATATCTGTGATAAGCAGCAGTGCTGGGTTAGGCTGGCCTGTCCACGGAGCTGCAGCCAGCACTGTGTGTCTCACCATCGATCTCTTTGCACCCTGTCCTTAGCTCCACAGGTGATTCGTAAGATCAGGGCAGAACAATTTTCCGATGCATCAGGAAACCTGAAACTTTGGTGCCAGTTCTTCAATATTTTGAGTGATTCTAAGCTGATGTGGTACAAGGATGAGATCCCTGTAGCAGAAGCCCAAAGGAGGTAACCTGCCAGCTCCGCTTCATTGTAGTCCTTGTGCATAGCCTTGGGTTCGTGTTTCAAATCCAGCTCCTTGCATTTACTGGGGTGAAGATGCTCCTTCTGTTAGGCTGCATGGGAAGCTCATTGCATGGCATGGTATGTTGTGAACTTTATTTCCTCAGTGCCGAGGAGGGAGGGATCACTCAGATGGGGAATTGCTGCCAAATTTACCCTATTGATGCTCCCTCTGGAGCCTGGCTTAAGGGCTGATGCTCTGGGTAGCAGAGCCCTGGGGAGGGCAGGGGCTTACCCCGAACCTTGGGGAGGGCAGAGAAGGTGCTGTGCCCATCTCAGAGTTTGAGAGCTGGGTATGAGCTGCAAAACTGGGACCCCAAGTGATACATGCGAGGGTGGCAGCTGTGCTGGGAGGGTCTGCACACTGCCCCGAGCAGGTGCTTCCATGCAACTGCCACTGGCAAGCACCAACAGGGGAAAAGCGGCTCTGGCTCTGCCCTCTCTATCCCTTGGCACTGCTCTTGCACAGGGAGAGCATTTTCAGACAGCTGAGTGGCTTGCTGTATCCTGGATGCTCCTTCGGGTGCATTATGGAGAGAATCTTGTTCTCGAGCCCAGGGGAGCTTGTGTAGGAATATCCACATTGGATAGGATTTGCCTCATGCCTTTAAGTGTCCCTTGAGCTCCTTTGATAATGAGCAAGCAGAAAAAGGTGCTTCTGGGACAGAAACAATCTCCTACTGCAGATATTTGAGCTGGGGCAGATGGACCAGGAGTGGCCATTGCCTTCTAGCTGACCAGAGCAGAGCCGGCTCAGCCAGCAGATCTCAGGATGAGGGTCCCACCTCTTCCCTCTGCGGCCTGTCGTCCCCTTGCTGGTTCACACTGGCCGTGCGGGGCAGAAACAAGCCTTTGGTTCTTGAGACCGATCTGCCCTGTCTGTCATCACCTTGGCTAGAGGGACTGCCAGCCCAAAGCTTGGTGCTGCAGGCTGGAGAAGACTGTCAGCCTGGTGATACAGTACTCGTGCTTTACCAGTCTCTCAGAGAGGCGCAGGCTCCAGGATGGGAAGCGCTGTCTGCCCTCATGAATGGCTGAAAATAAAGCTGGACACCCCTGTGGCTGTTTGGCTTCCAGCCATCCCATCTAGATGCAGGTCTGTTAGCGCAGGCACAGCCCTGACCCAGCCACACTCAGAGGCAAGTGCCTTTATCAGTCTGTAGCCCAATCTTGGTCAGATTTTGCAGGGCTTGTCTGGAAATGAGCATCTCGGTGAGTACCAACTGCAGGGCAGGACTCCTGGTGCCATGAGGTGCTGGGGAGCAGCAGGGATGCTCTTGGGCTGGCTTCCTCTGTAGCCCTCTTCCATCCCTCCAAAGGCAGCACGGTGCCTACCCACAGTGCTTGTGACAGGGCTCCCGTGTACCCCTGCACATCACATGGGGCTGAAACCATGCTCCGGTTTCTTCCAGCGCTGGTGACGAGGGCCAGGCAGCCTTGGCTGTCGTGCAGGCATCCCAGAAGGACTGCGGGGTCTACCGGTGCGTGATCAGCAATGAGTACGGCACTGACTCCACTGATTTCCTGCTCAGCCCAGAAGGTGAGGAGCCCTCAGCAGCCTGGCAGCTCTCCCGGCTGCCCGGGTGTGCCTTGGGGCAGTGTGGCAAGCCACGAAGAGGGCTTGGTGGCAGGCTGCAGAGGGTGAGCCTTGCACCCCCCAGACACCACTTCTGCAAGGTGCATCTGCCTCCACCTGCTAATTTATGAGCAATTCATGCCATCCTTGCTATGCCTTGGTGTCCCACCTGCTTGTGGGGCCGGGTGGGTTCCTAGCAGGACCTTGACGTCTCTTTGCTTTGTGTCTCCTCTAGTGCTGTCAGGATTTGTCTTGCAGGAAGAGATCGAAGGTAAGGGCCGTGTGCTGACAAGCTGAAACTGCTGCCCCTTGCTGCGCAAGGGGCAGGCAGCTCTGTGGTGGGGACAGGATGTGCCCCTATTGTCCCCCCTCACCAGCTCTTCCCTCCACAGTTGGAGAGGAGATTGAGATGACACCCATGGTGTTCGCAAAGGGCTTGGCTGACGCGGGCTACTGGGGGGATAAGCTCTTTGGGCGTGTGGTGAGTGAGGACGTGGAAGTGGGTGCCAGTTTCCTACGCAAAGCCTGCCGTGCCAGAGCCATCTATGGCCTGGAGCCCATCTTTGAGTCTGGCTGCACCTGCGTCATCAAAGTGCACAATTTCATTGTCTTTGGGACCAAGAATGAGAACAGCCTCATTGAGAAGAACTACGATATCACCATCCAGGTGGGCATCCTTGGGGGGGGCACCCTCTGCCTGTCTCACCCACTCCTTCCTCATCTGTCAGTGCCATGGTTCCCAGCTCTGTGCTCACTTTCTTTATTTCTGTCTACTTTTCTGAATGCTGTGGAGGGGTTGTGCCATCCCAGGAGGCTGGTGATGTTCTTGTTACTTTTAGCTTCAGCTTTTCTATCTGAGCAACACTGAGCTGCTTGGAGCTTTTCCATCACTCGTCCTTTGATCACTGGGACACGGAAATAACTGGCAGTGGTCCCAAGGGATACCTTGCTGGGTGGGGGGCGGTCCTGGGGAGGCATTGGTGCGAGGTGGGACAGGGCCCTGACTCTCCTGCTTGCATCTCCAGGAATGTAAAATCCAGAATTCCAGCCGCGAGTACTGCAAGATCTTTGCTGCTGAGGCACGAGCCGTCCCTGATTTTGGAGCGGTGCCCGAGTAAGTAAGGTGCTGTGGCTCCACTGGCTTGACATCCAGGCAGAGCATCCTGGGGGATGACGGGAGGGTTCCCCGTGGGTACTGGGGACATCCCAAAGGGCAGCACACTATTCTCCCACCCTCACACAGGAGGAATATTGGGGGGGAAGGCAGCGGGGGAAGGCAAAAGCCAGGGTTGCAGACCACAGTGCATATCTCCACGTGCTGTGGTGGGAGAGCTTGTCAGCTGGTGCTGACCCCTTCTGTGTGCTCCCACGCAGGATAATTCCTCTGTACCTGATTTACCGACCGGCCAACAATATCCCCTATGCTACGATGGAGGAGGACCTGGGCGGGCCCTGTGAGCAGTACTGTGTCACCGAGAGAGATGGCAGCTTGGCAGCACGAGGCACCTCAGAGGTTGTGCTCAAATGCTGCACCTTCCAGCATTGGGTCTACCAGTGGACAAATGGAAACATCCTTGTGACTGACATGGAAGGTAAGGGGACCTCCCATCTGATTCTCATGGCCCCTCACCACCCTCTGGCCTGCAAAAGGAGGAGCAAAAGCCCCAGCCTTGCCCTCCTGCCTCTTTTGCCATGTGCCATGGAGCCCAGCTCCCAGGGTGATGACCTGCCCTTTGTGCCGGTGCCCATCCTTCTCTGGGCAGAGACTGGTTGTCCCCTTTCATTGCAGGAGTGGGCTGGAAGATGACCAACGTGCGGATCGCTACCAACCTGAAAGGGTGAGTGACCCTGAGCTGCTGGTGCAGGGTGGCCTCAGCTATCCCCAGCTCCGCTGCTCACATGGTGAAGGGCCATGTAGTGAGCATGGCCAGGCTCCGTCCTCAGCTTCCTTCCCTGGCACGATGTCTCCTGGTGCAAAGCAGGGGCTGAGGATGGCTGTGTTGCCAGGTTCCAGGGCCTGAAGGAAAGCTGCTTCCCCTCCCTGCTGGAACAATTTGCGGCCATTCACCAGTGTAACCATTACTGCAGTATCCTGGGCCTGAAGACACTGGAGCCAGCCAAGCCGAAGGGCTCCAAGAGCCCCTCCATGGGTAGAAAATCTGCCCAGTCCAGCCCCCAGCTCCAGAAGAAGGGGCTGGCAAGTCCCCAGGGGACCCGTAAGGCTGCTGTGAGCCCCAAGAGCTCCCAGAGAGCTGCAGAAACAGGGGAGGCCCTGGCAGCCTCCAAACCCGGGTCAGGAGAGAGCGGCAGGTCTGGCCACTCACAGTAGCCAGAGCTGCTGCAGCTGGGACACCCTGCTCTGGACCCCAGCCTGAGCAGCCCAGAGGCAGCCCACAACAGGGCCAGGAAGGTGAGACCCCAGCAGCAGCTGCTGCCCCTGCTCTCCTCCCTTTGGGTCCCGCCCTGGCCTGTGGTGCTTGCGTTGTGTGGTGTGTACTAGTGTGAGCGGCTCGTCTGGGGTCACGGTGGGGGGCTGTGAACTGTCAGTGATGTGGAACCCTTGCCCATACCTCTTTACAAGAGCTGCTGCCGGTGGTGGAGCCTGTGGGGCCGTGTGTCCCCCGCCACGCTCGGGCTCACTTACCTCTCTCCAATCTCTCCGTTTGCCTTCCTTGAGGCAGCGGCCATCAGAGCTTCTCCCTCAGGCTTTGCCAGTGCCATGCCCCCTGCCTGGTTACCCCGAGCAAACTGGGAGTCCGGGCTGCCCTCCTGGCTCCCAGCACCTCGTGTCCCTCTTTGTGTCCTCCATAAAGACACTGTGCCAAGCCCCACCAGTGCTCTGTGTCAAGGATGTGAACCCCGACAGCGCCCAGGGGGTCCCATTTGTCCTGGCACACCGTGATTTAAAAGGTTTTGCTGCAGAGGGGTTTAGCGGTGAGCTGCAGGGCTTGGGCTGCTGTCACATGTGGCTCTGGGGTGTGGGCCAGTCCCACAGCAGGGCGCTGGCTTTGGTACCAGTGGCTGCACGGGGATGGGATTTTGTATCCCTGCCCTCCTGGCATTCCCTGCGCCCCAGGGTGAGCCTCCCTCCCCCTTGCTGGGCGGATGGTGGCGGTGCTGCTGTGGGTGCCGGCCAGCGCCACAGTAAGGATGCTCTACCTCACGTGGGGCACCTGGGAGCAGGGTGAAGGGGAGACCTCCCATCCATGCCAGGTGCTGCTTTGGCATATGCGGGTGTCCAGCCTGCAGGACTCGCCTCTCCTTGCCCACCTGCCATACGCAGACCCCATACGCCCTGCCCAGCCCCACAGCACGACCTGGTCATGCTTGCTTAAGCATCACCGTGCCTTGGCACCTGCCGTACCCCAGTGGCAGCTAGCAGCACCCGCTCTGGGCCCTGCGGCAGGAGGCAGCGATGGACAGGCAGGGATGCTCATGCTGGAGAGTAAAGCACCCTGCGTTTCATCAAGCCTCCCTTGTGCCCGTCAGCTTGCTCAGGCGTGCAGCAACCGGCAGAGCGTGGCAGTGGGCAGCGAGGCTTGCGAAGAGCCCCAGCGCTGCCTGCTTCATCTTGCTGCAGAGCGTCACCTTCCCTAGGGCTTTGAAGGATGCTGCTGGGCGCCAGCAGTGCCACCCTGCATGGTGGTGTCTGAAACAGTGGCTCGGCACAGCCTGGCAGAGGAAGGAGTGGACTGGGCTGGGAGTGAAGCATGCTCCAGAGTCCTGGTGCTTTGTTGTCAGGTCATTGTAAAATAATGATGTACATAACGTGGCCGTGTTGGTGAATGGGTGCTCTCGAGTGCAATAAAGCGAGAAGGACTGGCCTGTTCCGTGGTGCTGTGGTCCCTGCAGAAAAGATGCACCCAAGCACAGCAGGACGGGGCAGCTTCGTGTTCGGGGGAAGGACATGTCTTCAGGTAATGGCTTTACCCCCATCCACACCCCACGGGGGAGAAGAGAGTAGCCAGGGCTGGACCCTAAAGCTGGTGCCTGGCGGAGGCTTGGCTTGCAAGGTCTGCAGCGACTGCTGGCTGCGGGGTGCACCCCAAGCAAAGCGCCCCATGCCCTATGGGACAGCTGCAGTCGGTGGCCAGGGGGTGCTGAGGGCAAGCATGCGGGGCTTTCCATGGTTTATTTGGAAGCAGTTCCTTTGTGTCTGTGGGACCAGCACCTAAGGGGGCTGGTTGCAAGGTGCACAGGGTTGTCCATCATCCCTGCAGTGGAGAAGACCAGACGCAGAGGTCTCTGGCAGGGCTTTTTCTACTTTTGGGGTCAGGCCTGGCAGACCCTGGTGCTCCCAGGCCCTCACCCCCGGAGCGGGTGGCTGCCTGCATGTTTCTAGGTTGTCCCCACGCAGGACGTGTGGTTGTAGTGCCTGCAGCACTGCATCAGGCACAGCATGCTGTCCTCCAGGCCAGCCCAGGCTCCCGTGAAGGAGAGCGTCCCGTTCGTGAGCACTGAGCTGCAAGGAGACAAGTGCGGTCAGGACAAGCTGCTGCCCCACCACCTGGGTCCCCGGGCAGGACCATTCGGCTCTGGGGCCCTTCACACCCACCTGGCAAAGAGCTGCTTGCAGCATGTGTACATGGTGTAGCTGGTAGAGCTGAAGTTGGCGTTGCTGAGGAAGGTCATGCAGTCACCCACCTCCGTTGGCACATGAAGGAGACCTGGGGGACAAAGTCTCCTGGCTGGGGCTCTTGAGAGACCATGCATACAAATCCCATACCCTGAGCATGCTTGCAAATCCTGTGCCCCAATCCTGCTCACCAATCCCATACCCCAATTGTGCTTGCTTGCAAATCCGGTACGTGGGACTGTGCTTCCAGATCCCATGCACTGTCCCACCTCACCCCCCAGATGGTTGCAGCAGTGACCCCATGATGCTCCTTGCAGTGCCCCAAATGTCCCGATCCCAACCCAGCTGTGGATGAGGGGCCCCAGCAGAGCTATTGGGCTTGGGCAGCACCTGGCAAAGCCATGGAGGGACAGCAGAGGGTTTGGAGACCCTGGCAGAGCCACAGGGAGGACAGCCCAGCCATCCCCATCCCTGCACCCGCATTTATAGGGATCTTCAGCCTTTTGCCTGTCCCTCCTCAGCTCTTTCTGGCCCTGCTGGCAGGGGGCAGGGACCTACCTGCCAGGCAGGCGTTGAGCATGGAGACGCAGATGCCAGTGAGCAGGGCTCGCAGCACGACAGAGGCTAAGTCGCCCTTGCGCTGGGGTACCATGGAGGCTGCGGGGGCAAAGCAGAGACTGGGGCGAGTCAGATCATTGCTCCGGCTCTACCCTGAGTTGTGGACAGGTAGGGAACATGTCCCAGGTCCTCAGCTGGCTCTGCCACGTAGTGGCCTGCCCATCCCAAACCCTAGTGTTGGGGATGTGGTGATCCCAGCCAGCAACCAGCACGCTGTCTGCCCATCCTGGCAGTGGTGGGTGCTGGCAGAGCACCGTGCCCACCCTGCACCCATCAGAGATCAATCAGGGCCCTTGGAGTCTCTGCTCTTTGGCCTGTGGCTGGGTGGCACCTGGGCTTATGGCACGTATCCATGGGTGCAGTGCAAAATCATCCCTATCAACTCGTGCAAATCCTGTTTCTTATCTGTGTGCTGGCAGAGGCCAAACACGGAGGCTTGAGGGCAGCAAATTCCTCCTGCCCCAGTTGAGCCCTTGCTCCCTAGGACCAGGATGCCCCTGCATCATGCCCAGACATGCAGGACACAGGTCACACTCACCCAGGCCTCCCAGCATGATTCCAATGGAACTGAAGTTGGCGAATCCACAGAGCGCAAAGGTGGTGATGCTCTCGGCTCGCTCCTGAAGGAGACAGCAGCAGGGGCTGGTCACCTTGGCCCAACATCAGCCCCAGAGCAGCCAGAGCTGAGAGCCATGTCATAGCTCCCAGCCCAGCCAGACATGATGAAGATCAGTCCCACACCCCAGTCCTTTCTCCTTCAGCTATTTTTGGGAGCGAGGATGCAGGTGGTGGGCAGCCTGCCCCTGGGAAAGGCTAGGCTGGGAGGACAGGGGGCCCTGTAGCACCATGATCTGCCCCACCAAGGAGCAGGATAAATGGGACAGGGCTTTGCTGATTCCCTCAGAATGACCCCGTGCCCAGCAGTGAGTGGACATCCAAGTCTAGCTGGTGCTCTCCCACCCCCAACACCATTATCCCCCTGCCTGCCCACCACCCGTCTGCCTGGCCAGGTCCCATGCCCCATTTCAGCTGGCTCCATCCCTGCCCTGTGCCTGGCAGGGTGGCAGGTGTCCCTCACAGATATCCACTGCTTCCGGCTCCCGTTCCACTCCTCTAGGCCTGACAGACGGTTCTTCTTGTACGTGGCCAGCTGCTGGTATGCCACAAACTCATTCAGGAAGATCTTGATCCCTAAGAGCTCAGCCACCACCGGTGAGTCTGCCCAGTCTGTCCCCATGAGAAAGGCCACGGGCATGAGGACGTAGGAGCAAATCACCTGGGAAAAGCATCCCAGAAGGGAGTAACTCAGACCTGAGCATCAGCATAGCCCCTGGCCTGGACACCTGCTGCCAGCATTTGCCAAACAGCCAGCAAGGGTCTCGGCAGCCTACTGAGGCAGCGGGCGAAGGTGGGGATGGGTGGGGGATGCAGGCTGTGGCAGACCAGACCACGGGGCTTGGGGTTACCTGGAAGGAGAGCCCCTCAATGTCCACCATCTCCCCAAACCAGCGCAAGGCAGCATTGATGAACTCCAGCACCGCCAAGAAGGCAATGAGGTTGGCCGCAATGTTGGCCACGAGCCCCACAGAGGCGGCAGCCCCATTGCTCGCAGCTTCCAGGATGTTCTGCTCTTCCCTGCATGGAAAAAGACCCTGATGGGCTCATATAGCCGTGCATCCCCTGTGTGGGGTCAGCTCTTGTTCCATGGGTGTCCGCACACCACAGGCTCTCCCAACCTCAGGCCACCCACAACGTCTGCTTGTGGCCCCAAATTGCCCCCATGGCTTCCCCACGCTGGCAGGACACGTGCAGCCCTGCTCCACCATCCCTCTCCTCACACTCACCCACTGGAGAGGCGGATGCTTGCTTTGCCCTTGAACTTGGACTCTTCCACTTCAGGGTAGACGAGTTTGGACATGGCGAGGGCGCAGGGTGCAGCCATCACGGAGGCTGCGATCAGTGATGCCGCGTCTATCTGCAACGTGCAGACCGTGGGCTTAGGCACCTCCATACAAGGCTGCGTCCTGTGATGTGCCACCCCAGAGCATCCCAGCACATGGCTGACATCAGCCAGTGACACTCAGAGCAATTCAGGGGTCTCTGTTTGCTCAGGGGGGAAAAATGTCTCTGTTTTTCCCGTCTTAGCCGGCCATGGCACGTAGGGCAGCTTGCCTGGATGGAGGCATTGCTGGAGCCACAGCGATCACAGCCTTGGAGATGTTAATCTCTCCTGCTGTTTGACCTAATCGTGATGACTCTTGTCCCTTCCTTGTCCCTTTTTATCACTATCAGACCAATAGGTTGTGCAACATTGTGAACTTCTACCTGCTGACGAAGAGCCAAGCTCCCAGTCTCACCTGTCCCCTGCCCGCTGAGTGGCAACATCTCATTTCTCTGACCTTTCAACCTTGGCTCCCTGTTTAAGGAGACTAATTAATGTTTAAATAGAAGGACTTCAGCCAGCAGGTCGAGGGGAAGATTTATTCCCCATTACGGAGCACTGATGAGGCCACGTTTGGACACCATGTCGAGGGCTGAGACACTGATGAGGGCATTCCCGGGAGAGTGTCGGGGCACAGGACCGCCCAGGCCATGCTGGAGGACCTGGGCTTGTTCAGCTGGGAGAAAAGAGGGCTGAGGGGGTCATGGTTGCCATTCCCAACTACTTAAAAGGGGGTTGGAGGGAAGACACGGCTCAGAGGTCCCCAGTGAAAGGCTGAGAAGCAATGACACAGTTTCAGGGGGGAAATTCCAGTCGGGTATAAAGAAGAAATTGTTCCCCGTGACCAGGGCACCTGTGGGATGGACCAGAGAGGTGGGGGGAGATCTCCATCCATAGGGATGTTCACCACCAACCTGGACAAGGCCCTGGGCATCCATTTGGGCTTTTCCATCACTCATTTGGGCAGGAGGGTGGATCAGAGACTCCCAGAGGATCCTTCCAGGCTAAATTATCCTGTGATTCAGTGACATTTGCCCTGCTCGCTGTGCAAGGACACACAGTGAGGGCCCCATGGCAGTGCCTTCTGCCTGGCAGGGCTCTGGCGTTTTGGCCAGGCCAATGAAGGTGAGTCTGGACATGGAGGCACCCTGCCCTCATCCTGCTTCTGTGAGGGGACCATGGGGCACCTGCTGGGGGCCTTCTTCCCCCGTCAAGTCCAGGTCAGGTCTTGTGTGTTGGGACCCCATAGCCAGAAGCATGTGGCATATGTCTGCTCGTGCACTCACCCCAAAGGATATGTAGGCACCCATCACACTGCCTGCAATGGTGGAAAAGCCACCAGTCATCACAGCATGGATTTCTGAACGGGTCATGTCTGCAAGGTACGGGCGGATGAGCAGCGGGGCTTCGGTCTGTGAGAGAGAAAACCCTGTTGTCCTTGAGGTAGGGCCACGCAGAGACGCAGGTCTCCTGGGAAGAGTGGAGAAGACCCTTCCTCTGGGCAGGCTTAGCTGCAAGGGCTGAGAAGCTGGATCTTAGCTCAGGACCTTACCTGTCCCACAAAAATGTTCCCGGCCACACTGAGGGTCTCAGTGGGAGTGGTGCCCATGGAGACCTGAAGCAGCCAGGAGATCTGGGGAAAGACAGGGCCACCGCATTCACAAAGGCTCCTGGCACCCTGCCACCCACTCCATGAAGCAGGGCACTGTTTGGCGTTCCAGCCTGCTGCAACAGAGGTGATCGCGGGAAGCGCCCACAGACCAGGCAGCAACATCAACCCCAGGGTTGGGCTTCCTCAGGAGGATATGCAAGAGAGAGGGGGTTTGTGTGTATTCTTTGAGCAGGACAAATCACCCCAAATTAGTACCATCCCAATTTTCCTGGGACATCCCTCAGCTGATCATAGTAGTCAGAGCAGCCACCAGGTTCTTCTCCTTTCCACCACCATCCCAAGAGCCAGGTGGGAGGCCCTACCTTGACAATGAGCCACTGCATGACACCGAGGTAGTAGAGGATGGACATCACACAACTGAAGAAAACAACGATGGGCAGAGTCTGCAGGCAAAGCACCAGAGCACGGGGTTAAAGGAGAGCTGAGCAGCATGTCTAAGTACACTTGGGGACCGAGCCCCTCTGTCTCATGAGTTGGGCATGGCATGGTGTTGCATAGCCAGCCCAAGCTACCAACACTGGGCCAGGCTGGCAGGAGGGACAGGGGCCAATGCAAATCCCCCACAGCACTGAGGTGGGTACAAAGCTGAGGGAGACCCATCCTTGAGCTGGTTGAGCTCTGCTCCAGCAACACTGGCTGCATTCAGCTCCATTCTCTCCAGGACCCAGCAAAGGCAGCCAGGCCAGAATAAAACCTCTCCCTCCCATAACCCATTCCCCAAGCTGACCTGAAAGGCAAAGACTTCTTCAATGAGCTTGCTCCCGAAGACGAAGCTGGAGCCTGCTGTGGTGTAGCCCAGGAAGAACTGCAAGTGCAGAAGTTACATGGTAGGATGGAGGTCTCCATTAGCTCTTTCCCTGACACCTCACTTCAACCTAGCAGGGGTCTGTACCCCCAGCCCCACAGCTCACTTCACTACCCTGCCAGAGAAAGACCTTGCGAAACCTAAGCTGGGGATACTGGTGGGCTGTCTCCGAGCCATGGGGCACAGCTCCAGCCTGCAAGGGGGACTGCACTAAAGGGCCTGGGCTGCTGCAGAAAACCATGGAAGAGCTGGCTTTTCTCCAGCTTCCCCAAAAAATGGTTGTGAGCCTGCAGTCCCCGCAGCTTCTCTGCCCCGTGCCACCCTCTGCTCTTCTTGCTGATCCCAGGGGAGCTACACGGAGAGTGCAAGCATGGGACAGAGGAGCAGACTCAGTACCTGGATCTGGTCACCCAGCCACTGGAAAGCTTGGACGCCGGGGGTTGTTCGGAGGACGAAGAGTCCAAACAAGAACTGCAAGCCAAGACCCCAGGAAACGGCTCTCCAGGACACCTGGGGATCAAGAGCAGAACAGGGACTGAGATGCTAGCAAAGCCTACAGGCTTCCCTCTCTGGCTTCCTGCCCCTTTGACAGCTGCATGTAGCTAACACCATCACACTGTGACCTGGGTGAGGATCATGGGGATGCTAATACAGAAAGTGTCATAGAAACCCACAAACATAGGTTGGTGATAGTAGAAGATGAGTCAGTGGAATGCAGGAACTGGCTGGTGGAACAAAACCTGCCAGGCTTACCCAGGAGGAGACAAGCATAGAGACCTTCTGATGGTTTGACTGGAAGTACAGACTCTCTAGGCAAAACTTCCTATTCCTGTGGAGGAAGGGGGTGGAGGGATTGCCCAAAACATTGAAGCAGGTTGGGTTGGAAGCCACTGGGACTTCAATCATTTCTGCCCAAGCTACCCAGGGCACCTGAACCCCAGGCCCACCTTCTACCTGCGGGCACGTGGATGCTCAGGCATGGGTCTGGTGCTGGGTGTCTGGGTCTGACTCACTATGAGCGACATGGTGGAAAAGAGGATGGAGGCACTGTGGGGGAGCCCTGAGTTGAGCAGTGGGAAGGAGGTAGCTTTGGGGCTCCATCCACCCAACCAGCTCGGCTGGTCAGTATGCCCAGTTCTGCCCAGGAGCTCTGCTGGGCTTCTGCTTCCTCCAGGGAGCCCCAGCAATGGGCCATCAGGAGATGTCAGTGGGAAGGGAGCACTTCTTCCCCAGTGCTGGGTGGCTACCTCCTGCGAGAGCACCAATGGCCAAGCCACACCTGAAACAACATACTGCACCGTGGTGCTTGGAGCAGGCAAACAGGAACAACACCAAAAAGCAGAAGCCAGCTAATGAGATGAGTTGCTCTGGATTTCTGGAGGTGTCCAAAGCCAGCCATGTGATCAGGCCTCCCAGGAGGGCCATCCACAGCAGCCTGCAAAGGAAATCCCAGATTGTCACAGAGAGGATGTCCGCATGGGGAGAGCAGCTCATGAAGGGCAGGAGCTAATTGTGCAGGAGATGCCACCGTAAGGTCCATGCATCTGATGAAACCTGGTGCTCAAACACAAATGAAGGGTGTGGATAGCCATCACATTACTGAGTTAGAGTAGCAAGATGTTTCTGCCATGGCTTTTCAGGAGTTCCCAGGCTGGGCCATGCCTTATCATTTATGAGGTACCTGCACGGCACTAGGGCATGTGCCCAATGCCACTAGCTGTGGGTTGCAGCAGCCCAGCTCTGGTGGGGCAGCCATGGGAGAGGGGACGGGGTGCTGGGCAGGATGTGGCCCTGCCTCTTCCCGACTCACCATTTCAGCCATGGCCAGGACTTTTGGAAGCATTTCCAGATGGGGCTGAGGAGCCTCAGTACCTTTGCTCCACAGTGCTTCTTGAAGAGGCTCCAGCAGATGAAGAAGACAACCACAGCAGTCATGACAGCCAAGGCAAGGGCTCGCTGGAAGTTGAGCCAACAGGCCGCAATGAAGTAGCACAGGTAGGCTGGAGAAGGTACATTGGGGGTCAGAAACATCAGGGCCATAGGATCCTAGATTGGTAACACTAACCAGGGCCAACAATGAGGTTCATTTCCTCCAAACGTCCTTCCCTGGCCACCCTTGAGGCTCCCATCTTTGCGCGGGGAGGACTTGAGGAGCACCACCCCAGCAGCCAGGCTCACTGGAGACAGCACCTCAGCTGCCTGGGGGCACATGGAGCGAGCAGAAGAGGCACAGCAAACCCTTTGGGTAGGTGCAGAAAGGGGAGGAGGACAGTTAGGTGCAGGTAGCACTCAGGGACAGGAGTGGTGGGATGAGGAGAGGAAGGCAGTGGGGCTGGCGAGAGCAGATACAACCTACTTGTGGGTGGCCATGCCTAGTGCTTGGAGGCTTGGGGCATGGGTAGCCAAAGGGATGTGGAGGTGGGGTCTCAGTGCCAGGAAGTCCTCACCTACTCCAAGGAGCCCCAGGACAACCATTCTCAACACCTTGGCATGAGCCTTGCAGAAGCGCTTTGCCTTGGATGCCGGCTGCAGGGCCTTCCTGGGGAGAGTCACACGCCAGAGACGTGAGAGATGCAGAAGATGGATCCTGAAGATCAACCCAACCCAATGGACGCAGGTCGTGACCATGCCTCCCAGAGGGCGCTTGTGGCAGCGGCATGGTGACATAGGTGTGCTGTGGCCTCTAGCAGCTCTGCTGCTCACTCCTGGGAAGAGCGAGCTGGCCCGTTATGGCAAGGAAGACCCTACTACACAGCCCAGTACCCCGGGCACCCTGAACGGAGCCTTGCTCTGGGTAGCTGCTATGGGGACAGAGACCTGCCACTGCCACCCTACAAAGCCATATGGACCCATCAGGCACTGTGTGTCCTATGTGGTCAGTGTGACCCTACTCTGCTCCCAGATCAAGTACTTGCAAGCCTGGTTTGGCTCCAGGAGAAACACTGGCCCAAGGATTGCAGACTTGCTATGAACACTGGAAATACCCTACATACACGCATCTCCAGGGGTTATCCTACCTGCAGTAGGAGGAGAATCTCCCTTTCCCTTCTCCTCTCCTTTCCTTCTTGCTCTCACCACGTGGACTATCAGATTCCCCACAGAGTCTCTCCTCCCCCTGGAAAACATGGTTAGTGGGAGCACAGTGAGCAGTTTCTGCACCCCAGCAGGAGGGGAAGGGAGGACTTACCAGGGAGCTGAAAGCTGGGTTATCTGCACCCTTCTCAAGGTTGTCCAGGGTTATCTGGTTTTCTTCCATCTCCAGAAGAGCTGCAGCTTCAGAGCATTAGAGAAACAGCACTGCAAGGGACCAATGCTGGCTGGGGAGAGGAGGATGGGATCAGCTTTGGGAAGGATGAAAGTCCAACCTCGATTTTCAGTTATGGGTCTCTGAGAGGAGAACACCCTTTGCAGTAGGAATTCAGAGCAGTTCCTGCACCAGGACATCAAGGGACCATCCTATGGCATCCTCAAGCCACGGGGCTGGTGTGCTGATGTCCTTGTTCTGTAACTCTGGGAAGGTCTGTGCTCTTCCATGCTTCCAAGGGATTACAGGACAGGACTAGATGCAGCAGGGAGAGCTGGTACTCCTCCTCCAAATTGGTGGCAATGACCACCGGCCTCCATGAGCCCCTTTACAAGTGGGATTTTGCAAAAAATAAATCTGCCTGCATCCCTCATCAAGAGCTCTTGGTGCAACAGAGTAAGATAGGGAAGAAGGTCCTTTCATGTTGATAACTAGTGCAGTGCAGGAGCAATGGGTAGGAATAAATGGTAGTTTGCATGGAGACTGGTGCTAAAGGAGGATCATACTGGGAGAACTGGTCCAGCAAAGCTAGAAGAACCAGTGTTGTGCCAGGGCAGGAACCCTTGGAGCATCCCATTTGCACACCCTCCCGGTTCTTCTACCTGGAGAAGGATGAGGGAAGAGCAGAGAAGGCAGCAATCAACCGTAGGAGCGCTTCTGTGTGAGGACAGAGGGAGTTGCCCTGGCTTTGGAGGAGAGTCGTAGAAGTCTGCATGGAGAAGGTGGAGATAGCAGGGTCATCGCCTGCCTTCTGCACTGTGAGAATTAGGGTCCACTGAAGAAAGCGACCCAGCCCCAAATGAAACGAGTGGAGGTGAGGAGTTTTGGAGAACATCCCCCTCAACGTGGGACCTCAGGGCGGCTGACAGTGGCACTGGGCTCCACAGGCCAGCAGAGCCACCAAGGGGGACCACTGAGGCATGCTGGACCCAAGTGTCCCTGGGCTCGTGGCTTCTCGGCAGCAGGGCAGGACCCTGAGCCACAGTGGTAACCCAGGACCGCAGACCTCCTCCAGGGCCTCCAGCACCCCTGATGCCTCCTGGGGCTCAGGGAGCCTCCACCAGGACCCTGGCAGGGATCCGGAAGAACCCCCCTCCCCAGGCGCACCACTGTTTCAGGGACAGCCCCCCAGGACCTCTCTGGTCTCAGTGACCCCTCCAGTACCCCCAACACTCAGAGACCTCTCCAGGACCTCCCAGGGCTCCTGGACCCCCCAGGGCTCCCAGCTCCCGGGCTCAGTGCCCTCCAGGAACCCTGGGCTGATGCCACCTCCACGGCCTCCATGGCCACCCCCAGTGCCACTCCCCTCCCCATGTGGCCTTTTGTTTTGGTGATGCCTCGTTGGCTGCCCTCCCTTCCAAGGGTGGGGCCATGGGGGAGGCAGCCAATCAGTGGGGTGGCAGGTGCACCCCCCCCCGCCCCCGCCCCCCCTCACCCCATGGCCCCCCATGTCCTCATGCCATGGCCCCACCCTGCACCCTCCTGTCCCCTGTGGGCCCCTGTGGCCTCGTGGAGCAGTGTGGCCGCACGCCCCTCTGCCCTCCTCACTGTGTCCCTGCGCCCCACACCCTCACGCCCCACCATGTCC
>VFFE01002227.1:0-10757 GCA_008921705.1 Burhinus oedicnemus | reverse complement strand
TTTCCAACCTAAACGATTCTATGATTATAAAAATGTGAAAGGATAGTTGGTAGTTGCAACCTCTGCTCTGTAAGTGATGTGTATATGCCTCCACAATAACACTGAATGTCTAAGGGGAATCTCAAGTTTCACGTTTTCAAAGTTTGCTCTACAAGACAATTGAAATTTGTCTTTTGCAGATGGCTGTGCTAGCTCTTTTTTGTGGGGTGAGCACATTACGGTCTATCACTTAGAGCCAAACGCTGCAAATTTTCTGTCACCTCACATACCTAAAAGGGAGGTATTCACTGCTTGCTTGTAATATTTTAAAGAATGAAAGTGAAAAAGCAGTGAAAAAAGATTTGTTTTGGCTTCAAAGACTGAGATCTTACTGCAAAATTTTGAGACCCGATTAGTGATACTAATAGCTCCAGTCCTTTCAATAATGACTGCGTCAGTCTTGAGTTCCTCCTCTCCTTGCATCAAGCAGATCCATTTGTCCCCATTTTTTTCAGACTTTTTTGTTTTGTTTTGGAAATGGCATTCATCACCATGACTCTTTCTTAACTTCCTAACAGAGCTTGAGTTGATTATAGTGGCTGCTACAACATAAATTGAAGCCATCCCTAAGGCTGCTTTTTGAATTCACACAGTATGTTACCAAGATCCTCTTAAAATGAACACAAAATAGATATCTGAAATTGTTTTCCGTCTCTGAAATTCTCAAAACCTGTCCTTAATATCTCAAAATCTAAACAGAGAACCTAATTATATGTTAAAGTTGATTTTGGTCTGCCTTTGGGGAGCCATACATCGTATGACTTCCACACTAACACACGTACAACAAACAAAACTCATATGGAAAGCTGAGACACTCACTGTACTGACAATCCCAAGTAAATGGCCTCTTAGCTGGAATGGCACTAAGCTGCTTTATCAACAAATTCCGTCATAGCTACTCACTCGGTCTTTGATATGTGTGCCTATATTTGTGTCTATATGTAATCTTACTATTCCATAAAGCTCTCTTTAGCGCAAAACTTGGCACAGTTAAGGGTCAGGAGTTCTATCTGAAGCAACAGTTCTAATACAACTGGAGTAATTAATTTCTCCTTTCAATTGCGCTTCAGTTTTCTTTTACAGCTGGCATATTGCATCCTTCAGCAACTGGTTACTAATGCAGGAAATAAATCCTGCCATTCTAACAGACCTATTTGTTTATGTAGGATATCTGGGGTTGAGTGAAATAAAGGTGGACCAGAATTCAGTTCAGCAGGCTCCTTTCTGATGGTGGAATGAAATCGGATGCTTTCTTTTCCCTGTTCAACTCTAATCTGCTCTGGGGCTCACTCTCTCTCAGCTGATCAACCTATACTGTTAAAGTGTTGTTTCTTGAGATGACTGACACATGACATAGGACCAGCAGGATAAAAGACTGTGCCCAAAGACACAGTTTCACAGTTTACTCTCAGCCTCACTGGAAGTGCAGCTAGCTTATTCAGTGCTTTTCACCTATGGCTGCTGTGAAGAGATTGTGAACGGTGTTAAGGCTATCCTGTTTTAGATGCCCTTTACACAGTACGTACAATCTGTAAACTGCAGCTCAAGTGTCAGCATCATATTCAGACATCTCAGCAAGCCAGCTGAGTGAAAACATCCCAGAATGCACTCGAGATTTATCTTCCTTTATTTTCTGTCCAGTGTTGAATTTGAAGCCTACTGGTAATTCCTAGCAATCTATCACTGGTGGCTTTGGACTTGCATCTGAGAAGGAAAAGAAGTAGGGCTAATACTAAGGCATAGGATAAGAGGTTTGGGAAAACCCAGCTCTGTTCCTCTCTGACACTGCAGACATGTTGATCACCCTTTCAGTCTGGGGCTTTGTGTCTGTTGAAGACAAAATGACTGGGTTCTGTATGGCCAGAATGACTTTCAAAAAAGTAATGTGAGAGTGAGAAGTTGATATCCACCCATTTGAACTCTGGCTTCTGCTGGGATCATGGTGTAAGAGAAACCGGCCACTTCTTCTAGACCTCAAAAAGTATTATTTTAGTTTTAAAGTATTACTAAGGACAAGGATACCCCTATGTTTCTGCCATTCCTTTGTGAAAGGCCATGTGTGTAAAAAGTTGATCAGAGGCTGTAAAACTACAGGGGTGAAATGGGAGATTGCATTTTCCACCTTCTTTACAAGAGAAAACCCCAAAATGTTAAGAGTCTCCCCTGAGATTATAATTAGAACACATGGTACAGTGGACAGAAGGCAGATTTTCTCACTTCCAATCCAATTTTTGTTAGAAAATTATCTTTCAAGTGTTTGAAGATATCACTTGGCCCTGGCCTCTCCCATTCCCTCCAAACACATTCATTGTTATAAAATGCTGGAAATTATTAAAACAGCCCATTTTTTCCCACTGTTTTCTCTTCAAGTAAATTGGTCCATAGTTATTTTTTGTCAGGGTAAATGTATTTAAGGAAACATGCCTATTACTGCACAGATATTCGTAAAGCATGCTGTATTTGTACAGCAGAGTCACCCAAACTTGCAAAAGATAAAATTGGTGTGATGACGCTTCACTCAAACAATTCATAGCTTGGACAGATGTCCCTAGCACCACACAGCATCATAGATTAATTACTGGCAAGGGTCAGCATCTTAGTATTCTTTTGGTATAAATTAAATTAGTTTCTACACACAATCTGTTGTCCAGTCAACATAATCCCACAAATCCTAAAACTGGAGATTGACATGACATCAAATTTAAAAAAGTATTCTTGAGCATTTAATGGGGAAGAAATGAACACATCATAGAGATAACAATGTTCTGCTGAGATGTACAGATTTAACACTATTGCCAGTAATTGTTTAAAAGAAGAGAAAAAAAGGTTTTATATTCTTTTTATTATTAAAGAATTAAAATTACTAGATAGGATTAGTATCAAATTGTTCAAATTACAAATATAAAATATTTAATTTGTCTTCCCTAAATGCCTGGTCACAGTAAATAAAACAGAGAAATACATATTATTAGGCCAGTAAGTAATCAAGCAGAGCAGACATCTTTCCTTTGTCAAGGAATAAAAAGAGCTGGTATCCAGAGACTATAAAAATAAATATCAGTGACCTGTAATACTGAGTTCCCACTCTTTACTGGTTAAACAGTAGATACCAAGCCTGCATTTGCAACCCATAGACTAGACATTTTCCATCTACTTAGTATTTTCTATTAAGAAAAAAAAAAAGTACATATTTTTGCATCCTCCCATTTTTTCTTATTATTTTGTTGTTCTCCCCACTCATCTACTTCAGGCACGTGGACCAAGCCTACTTTCACATGCAGCCAAAACCACAACTTACCAGATTAATTTACTCCCTACACTACACAAGCATAACTGGCTCAAAGACCACTATGTTCCACTTCAGAGCTACCTTAAGAGTGTGCTACGTTACAGACTTGGAACCCAACTGAGGTTTGCTGAGATCTCACCATCTTCCAAGATGCCCTGTTTCTTCCTCATCCTTCAGAGCATCTCTCTTCAGAGACACACTGATTTGCAGGCGTCTAGGGAATGACCCAGTCCAGTCTGCGGCTTGAAGTGTAGCTTCCAAACCTTCCTCCACATAGACTGCACAACCCCCTGGGGAACATGTTGCACTACTGCCCTGCTCTCCTTGTGGAAAAGTTCCTAACGTGCAACATGAACCTCCCAAGCCACAACTTGCAACTGTCCCCTTCTTATACTGTCTAGATCTATTGAGAAGAGCTCAGCTCTATCACCTTTGTAACTGCCCTAGTATTTTTAAAGGGCTACTATTAAATTTCCCTTAGAATTGAGCATAATCCTTCCAGCAGGGAATAGAGGGTAACAAATTTTCCTTCAGTCTACTGACCATGCTCTTCCTAATGCAGACCAACATGGGGCTTGCTTTATTTGCAGTGTGAGCATATTTTTTAGCTTTTACACTTGGCATCCACTGGAAACCTCAGGTCCTTTTCAGCACGTCTGCTCCTCAGTCAGTGCCCTCCCAGACTGTATAGAGCACTGGGCTATTTCACCCCATCTGCAGAACTTTACAATATTTCTTCTTTAACTTATGAGGTTTCCGAAGGCCCAGTCCTCAGGTGTCTGAAGGTTGTTCCATACTGCACCTCACCTCTTCTGTTTGTGTCACTCCCCCAGTTTAATGTTTTCTGCAGACTTGCTGAGGGTAGAGTCTTCCTTTCCATCTCAGTGACCAGGCTCTTGATAGACATACTGAACAACACTACACCCAGCACTGGACCCCAAGGGTACACCACTTTTCACCATACACTAACTGGACACTGAACCATCACTTACATCCATTAGATCCAGCAGTCCAGGCATTCTTGAGCCTAACTAGTGTTCTGTTAATCCAGCTTATACTTCTTCAGCTTACAAATGACATGAACACAGGAGCATGGAAGTCTTCTAAAGTGAAGTATAGTCCACCACTCTCCCATCATCCACAAAGCCTGTCATTTCATCATACAGTCAATAAGGCTGGTCAAGCATTGCTCCCTCAACATTAACTCTTCTTGATTCCTTTTGCATGTTTTCCTTGCTATTTGTCTGTCGTAGGGAATGTACTGCAGTCATCCCTGAGGATTTGAGCTCTCTGAGTAGTGTGCAACACCCGCTCATCCCAACACAACTAGAGAACTCCTTCCTGCTGTGCACACCTTCGTAAATTCAGTCATCTCCGTTTTTTTTACTTTTTACATGTGCTCATCTAAACCTAGTACATAAGTAAAGAGACTACTCAAAGTCACAAAAAACTAATTAAGACTAAAGGAAAGGAGAAAGAGCTCCTCCGGGGAAATTATTTCAGGCTCACTTTCAAAAAAGGTAGTTGATTTGCGGATAAGATACAGAGCATAAAAACTAAAAATTATTACTAGAATGGGGGTGACATCTTTCTGAATGCATGCTCATTTTCATTAGCAAATACCTGAGCTACTGATGCCATTTAAATGAGGCATGAGCAATTAAAAAATAAATAAATCAAGAAAACCAAAATATCAACAGAACTAAATTTCCAAAAGGGACAAATTAATAGACTTACAGAAACATTTTTGTTAAAACTGTCTTTTTTTCAGAACTCAAAATGGAAAAGCAGCTTTTGCAGTCTGTATCGTATGAAACTATTTCACCACTGGGAGAAAACATACAATGCGAAGATTGTCCTTGTTTTTGTCATGGGGTTTTACTGTATTTCCTGCAATAAGTAAGAATTGTCTCACTGGAAACCAAATATTTGAACTGTTTTTTCTGATATATCCTGCTCTTGTGCCATACTAATGGACTGAAATAAAACTCACTTTGTATACTCAAATGAATGTGACACAGATATAATGTTTATAGACAACAGGTTAGAAGACATTACAAATAACATGCTTTGAAACCAATTAAAACATTAACTGCCTTTCAGGAAGAAAGAGGGCTTCTCCCCAACTTTAGTCATTGGGGTTTTTTCGCCGATGCAAATTATTCCTGAAAGCAAATTATTTGCACTTGTAATTACTTTATGAACACAGTGAATATTGACATAAAGGACACTTTCAGTCTGTATTGGAGATCTTCCCAAATTTTTTTTAACACTTTTGAAATTGTCATATAGTATTTCCATCTTCTCCAGTAATAACATAAACAAACTAGAAATGTATCAAAAGTGCATGCATTTAAGTATTCCTTTACATTAAAAATACTCATTAAAAAGTGGGTTTCTCTGCACAGCTGTAACATAACTAATAAGAGGAAGCAGAGCTCATACAACATAAGGGCTTGCAAACAGAAGAACATAAGCATCTACATAGAACAGCATGTTTCGAAACACATGAGTATAATGAGGTATCAAGAAGGTGCCTGTTTTACAATCTTCCCCACTCCCTTCACACAGGGACACATTATTTTCCTCCTACGTTATGGCAAGTGAAGGACTACATAGAATGTGAGGACCCTCCCACACATACAGCGGGTCTTGGAGAATGCTGATAAGCGGGATGCAGGGAAGAAAGACTACCTGAACTGTACCTCCCATATACCAGTTCTTGGCTGGTTGAACCCAGAAAGGCAAAACACGTTCCTGCCCCTCTCTGGCTGCCAAAAGGAAGGCTCATGCTTTTTCTTTTGCATTCCTCAGCTAGCTGATGATGGCAATATTTCACAATCCCCTCTCTGTGTCCCCCACCACTTTCTCATACTAACAAATGCACCGTTGGAGAATTTTCTCACACCGCTTCCTCACAAAGAGTTTTCTTTGACTGATGACAGCAGTAATGGAAGTGTTGTGGACTATGGCAAAAGAGAAAAATCAGAATGTTCAGAATCTATTTGCCTCCCCTTGCCTTATAGGCTTTATTTTATGAGATGGTCATTTGCTTTCATGTTGGATTCCTACCTTCAGTAGAACTCTCTTGAAATGTGTTGGGAGGGAAAACACAAATTAAAACCATCTGGCTAGCAAATATTTGAAATAAATCACATTTTGTTACCTGTAAGCAAAGAATTGCTAAAACTGATTAAGAAAAATCACTACACAATTTACGCACTATTTAAAGCTACTATCTTTAGATAAACTACTAAAACCCCTGCAAGTCTGTAAACTGTGCCAGGACAGGGATCAACTATGTTGTTCTTAATCTATTTTTACACAATAGCTGTTCTGAAGTTAGTTTGCTTTTCTACAGCTGTATGGCACAGGACACAGTCTGCAAAAACTGACAACTTGCCAAGATGACAGAATTTTACCTTTAGATCACACTTGCAGAAATTGCTCTACACTGCAGCATATTAAAGTTTGAGCTGCTTTGCAGTAAGCTTACCGAAGATAACTGTTGATAGAAGTTCAAAGTATATATTTTCAACTGAAAATCTGGATAAAAGGACCGTATGCAGCATAAGATGTAGACTGGGTTAAAAATAAGACACAGTGTCCCAAAAAATCACCACATAGCATCAAAAATTGACCAAAGTTTGATAACAAGACTGCCAATGAGGCAAAATAGTAAAATTGACAGAACAAACAGTAATGCATTTTCCACTCCTTTTATTTTTCTATTGTAATTTTCAATAGGAAGAGAATAAATCAGCTGAAAACAAAAAATTATTTCATGCAAGATGGGAAGATCCAATGAGTAGAGAGCAAAAAAGTCCCATGAATTTGAAAATCCTGGTTTCAAATCCCATATTGCTCACAATAACCTGGGAAGCCTGTTTGAAATGGCAGGAACTACAGCCTCTGGACAGAGAGATGCTCTTGACTTGGATTGTGCATTTGACTATGGAAAAAGAGGTTTGCTTTTATCCAATGCCTGAAAAGCACCAACTGAAGGAGAACATGAACCTACCAGGTATTAAATGGGGGCTACACACTAGAACTTCTAGCTAGAAATGGTTGCCAAAGTTGCTTAGGAGCCACTACAGCTGCAATTTTATACTTGTTTTCTCCCCTGCCACCTATTTAGACTGGACCCAAACCACGAATTTTCACAGAAGAAAAAATTTTTTTTCCTAACTGGAGGCGGACCTAGTAGGACAGACACCTTCAGTCCTGCCTGACCTAACTGGTGAAGCAACCAGGTGCTACAACTGGGTGTTTCAACCCAGCATTCGACAAGTAAACAAGATACACATGTGCATTTTGAAAGTGAAGAAGATGAACAACATCATCAGCCTACCACACAGACTCTGATGTGCCATCTTCTTCTTGTTAATAGTGAAAGGCTGAGGATTTATAGTCCCAAGAAATTACAGACCAAGAACACCTGAATGACAACACTAATCCAACTTTTCCACACTTTTCCATCCCAGGATGGACTGCACCACAGATCAACACAGCAGTAACCTGTTCCCCACTCAACCTCAGAGAATTGTGTCCCAGTTGTCACCTTCCTACAACAGCAAAAACTAAAAACCCTTTGAAAAAACTGTAAGACTTTCTCTGGAAACTTATATAAGACTATGGAAGCCGTATTCTCAGTAAAATGTGCATATTGATTAAAAAAAAGGTTTTTCAACCAAAGATTTGATGAAGAGAATGTAGTTGAGAAGTATCTATGCATGTATTTCTTGATTTAAGCAAGCAGAGGAAAGTAGAGCTACTTTTCTGGGATGTCAGGAAAAAAAAAAAGTGCAAAAATGACTAGAAAAAATGTACTTCCTCAATAACCTCCAAAAGTTATTGATACTTCACGCACTGAAAATGACATTCCCCTTTCTAGATATGTTCAAACCATCAACACAACTTTAACAGCCCACATCATTCTTTTAATAATAATTCCTTGCACATCTATTTCATTAACAAGATTTTTTTCTTTTTATAGACAGACTGTAGTTTTTATCAAAACAGTTTCATTCCCACAGTAACATGGAGCAATTCTTTAGGGTTCTACAGGCTTTCATGTCACTCCAAAAGCAGAGACAAGAGCCAGAGCAAAAATTTTACTGCAAACAAAACAAGGTGGCAACAGAACATAAAGGGCAAAGCCACAGAAAGAGAGGAAAGAGACAGGGACAGTTTTACGTCTACAACTTGCATTAATTTATTTACTTAAGAAAAACTGAGTGCAAGCTCTGAGCAAGGAGGCAATTTCATGGCAGAAAGTAAGTCACAATATTCAGTATGTGACATGCATTTAATTGAACTTTAGATTGAAGAGACTTCCCACAAAGCAGGCTGAAGAGATCAGATCTAGGAATGAACACTGTTCTCTCCCTGTATACAGACAGCAAGTGGAGTACAACAGGAGAGGAGACAAACCTTCCCTGGGTGAGGACTGACTGCAGTTAACCAAGCCCTTCTATAAAGTTTCCTGCTACAACATAGTTTTGTGTTAGCCAAAAGCAAACCACAAAAAAGCTGCTACCACCTATGCCAAACTCAAGGGCTGCATGTCTCCTACAAGCCACAGGTTTCCCATTACAGCTTTAAGAAAAGGACATAAAAAGATAGGGATTTTGATTCAAACAAAGAGAGAAGGTGGACTGATTCCACCTCAGCTCACACACCTGTCATGGACAGTAGCTTTAACACCTGTGTGGGCTATGGCCCCCCAGAGCTTTCTCATGAGTTTTATGGCTCTCTTATTCAAATGCCAAAAGGGCACCAAAACCAGATTTTTTCATACAAAAGGATGTAGCAGCATTTAATACAGGTCATTGCAAGGAGAATCCAGAGAAAGTTTTACATCTACAACTTGCATTAATTTATTTACTTAAGAAAAACTGAGTTCTGCATAAGTTGACATCTTTCTTCCACGAAAGCTCCCAGAGCTGGCAGGAGCAGACTGCTTGTATGGTGTGAAGACTGAGCTGTTGCAGGACTGGTACCAACCTCAAGACACAGGCATGATCCAAACTGCCTAAGGAATATAGGTACACATGAGATTTAACATACATATATTTACTGCTTATTACTGAAGTTGAAAAGCTCTGAAGAAGCATTAACACTGGAAATAATCCTTGCATT
This sequence comes from Burhinus oedicnemus, assembly GCA_008921705.1. NCBI lineage: Eukaryota > Metazoa > Chordata > Aves > Charadriiformes > Burhinidae > Burhinus > Burhinus oedicnemus. The sequence continues at coordinate 1,288 of VFFE01002227.1, read as the reverse complement.
TATGCAAGCCTGCTTTTCATGGGAACGTATTTTCAAACCTATCCAAAAACCTCTTTTAAAAGTCTGTATTTTATTGTAGATATTTCAAGGAAATTGCCTCAAGCTGTCACATTAAAAAGCACTGGCATCCTCTCCTAGCATTTATATATATATATACACACACACACACATATAGATACCTACATATACATACACACTTCTTCAAGCTTTAGTTCCTTAAACAGTTAATTGGAGTCTTCCACTTGAATTCTTCATGAATTAAAGCATACACAAATAGTGCACACAGAATTTTTATTGTTCCAAAGTAAGTATGAAGTCATAGCATGAAAAGATCTGCACTACATGGTTGACATACTTCAACCAGAAATACCAGCTCTCCCAGCAGACTCCAGTATTCATTCAGTATTTGTCCTGGCTACAATGGCTGTAGAGCAAAGATGGAAACTACTGCATATTTGTCTTCCACAGATGTTCAGCTTTGGATTCAAGTAACTGACTTGAAAAAGAAAGTCCAGTGTTCAAAGACTTTGAGCTCCTTTGGGGATTTCTGATACTTTACATGTTTATTTGCAATAATTTCACAATGAGAAACATCAAAAAAGAAAATGGCAGATCATAGACTGTACAGTTGAAAGACCAAAAGGCAACTTGCCTCTAAGATGCACTGAATTGCTTCCTTTAGTTAGAGTGAAAGCCCTTAACAATTAACATTATGTGTTATTAAGCTCTTTGTGAGATGAAATTTTCCTTATTCGCTCATCATTTGCCTGATAGGAGGTACAAGCAGACCTGGAACAAAGGCTACCATTTTCCATGTGGGATGTGATCATGCAATACAGCACATTCCCCCTCCTGCTACCACAGCATCTGCCCTTGCTATGGAGGTCACTGTGCTAACCAGGCATGTTCACTTTACACAGGAAAAGGCAATTTTTACCTGATACTGCAACATCATGTTTAGGACAGCACAGTTTTCCAATAGCAACAGGATTAAACATGCAACTACAATACTAATAAATTTTAACACAAGTGAAATATTGTGCCAGTCAGAAGCTCAATGGGTCAAAATGGCCAAAGATAACACTGACCTAGTAGTACAAACCAACTGCAAAATGGTGATGAATTTACAATGCGATGAAGCCCTTAAAAATGGTAAATGTAACCTTGAGCTGCAGTAGTGCAGCTGAACATTGAGCGCCATTGGCCATTGTAGAAGTTACAGATGAGTTCCCATACATAGTACCATACCTAATCCTGATCACACATTTTAAAAAAAAAAAAAAAAAAA
>VFFE01001937.1:0-10390 GCA_008921705.1 Burhinus oedicnemus | reverse complement strand
AATGCACCAGAGTTTAGAAAACATTGTGACCACTGCATCTAAGTTTATAATTTTACAGCAAAATTTTTGAGGCAGACCTGAGCAAAAATTTCTGCATTTTTTTTTCTTCATTTCTCCATTTTCTTCTTTAGTGGTCTCTTGAAAAATCCAGCCTGCAGAAAAGAAAAAAGTTACTAAGAACTGCTCAAAGTGTACAACCTGTATTGGTAGCATTCATGTGCCGGTTCTTACGACTATTTCAATACTTTCAGAAAAGTAAAAAATCATTTAATATTTTATTGCTGAAGTACAACATTGTTTTTCCTGGAACGAAAAAACTAAAGAGACATGTCATGACAGCAGACAAAAACAATGCAGTTAATATATAGCGGGAGATTGCTGAATCATTGTTATGCTCACATAGTGTCAAAGGCTAAAACAGTTAATAATATTTGGTACTCAATTGAATAAATAATACTTTATTTTATACTTGTCATTTTTTTCAAGAGATTATGCATGTTGAAATTTATAAACTAACCTAATGCAAGTAGGAACTAAATACTTAGCTTGAAGAAGAGTGCCCACTTGTGGCAATACTTACACTACAGGCCTAGCATCTCTTGCACAATGAGAAAACCTGGTTACCAAAGGCCACAGCCAAAGCTAATAAAAAAAACCCTTAAAAAACCCCTAATCATACTAAAATCTCTTCTAATTTTTCTTTTCATAACACACTGGCAATACAGGTTTCAATTGGCTAGCATTGCATGTTACACATCAGAAGAATGTAGTGTTATTAGTTGTCATTTTTACAAGATTTCACTCCACTTAATAGATAATATTAGTGTCTGTGAGGTTCTACTTATGAGAAGGATATGGCACAGAATTTAAGCATATTTGTTTATTTTCATGAAGACAAGAGCATGCAGCTTACCTTCCACAAGGCAAATATAAGCAGTGCAAGAATCAACAGTCCAGCGAAGATACTTAGGAGGATAACCCATAAGGGGACTGTACCCGGTGGGAGTTCTTTGGAAATCTTAATCATGGTCTGCAAAGTATTCAGAATGTAAGCAATAAGTAACTCGTCTTTTTAAATTATAAACAGAGCAGGGTGATTTTTATCAGTATGTGGTGATTTTTATCAGTGTGCAGTGATTTTCCAGGTTACCACTTCATTCTAAGTACAGGAATTTGTAGGAGGGAATTGAGAAAATAATCTCCAACATGAAACCCTATATTTACATATCTTGCATTTTGTAAGTACATTCATTTCATGAGGGCTGGCCCTGCTTTAAGTCAGTAGTCGTTGTAATAAAGGGTACAGGACCACAACCATGGGTAGCTGAAGCTGCGTTTTCACTCCTGGATTGAATTTTAAACTATCACTTAAAAGAAACGCCTGGATACAATACCAACTAATAGTTGACCCATGATGTTTGTATTTCCAAATATATTTGCACAAGATGTAATTCACACTGAATATTACTTTGCTCTAAATTTTGGGGGTATTAACAATAATAACATATAATAAGACTTTTGCTTAAAAATGTACATTGTAGTAAATAAGCCCATGCATGTACAAGTTATCACAAAAAAGCAATGCATCAACCAATACAAAGTTCTTGGAGTAAAGAGTATTAAAGGATAAATAACAACTCTAGTGGAATTAAAGACATTTCTCTTTGTACCTGACAGCACTACTATAATGTTATATACTTTCTTATCTAAGAAAATGACAGGGAACTTCTGAAAAATAAAAGATCCTATTTTGAATATGTATCTAGGCTAATGAATTGGAAAGAAATAATAATAATAATAATAAATAATAAAGAAAATACAATGTACAAAGTAAGATCGCTTCTAAATGACCCACGACCATTTCTAAAATACTATTGATTCCTTAAAAGAATATTAATTATGCTTTTAATTTACATAGATGCAGGAAGCATTTATACTGCAGCAGGCAGAAATACTTCAGACAGTACTTCTCACCCAGATGCATTGGTGAGTAATGGGATTTTGGTATCGTCATTTGACTAATTCTGACATTTCTACTGTCATATGAAATCACTTATTTTTATTTAGAGTAGGATAATACATTACAACCAGGTAACAATCAGGTTACTAGTAATGAATGAAAATGAATGATTCAGTGGCACAATAAATCCTATGAAGAGTAAAGCCATGAATTCTCATGTTCTTACCTCCAATTTTTGATGGTCATTTCTCAAAATCAGCGATGAGTTCTCACTCCTAAGTAATGCTTTCACAACAAGGGTTAAGCTGTGAATACTTGCCTGGAAGAAGAGAGGAATGGCTATGATTTATAATTAAGTGTTTTGAAGTAGAAAGCTTCATAGAAACGAGAAGGGTGAAAGCAAAACTTAGTGCTAAAGTTTTGGGAGATGCTGAAAAATGTGAAAGTCAGTGAAGCTGCTCCTGTGTGTCACCTTTGGCGCACACATCACTGTTTACAAGACAGCAATACAGCTTTGAAAGAGCAGAGAGCAGAGTTTTCAAAGAAATACTAATAATCCTGGAATACTACTTTGGCCACAGGGAGAGATTTGGACTTTCTAAAATTCTGCTGTATCTCCCCTCCTGTCCTGTAATTTTCTAGAGAAAAACAGACACAAACCAGGAACTCGGTATCGGAAATTTATCAGCTGAGCAAAACAGACCACAGCCTGGTCATTGCTGTCATCAGACAATACTGAGGTGTGGTCTGAAGTGGAGTCTCTCTTCTCTGCTCTTTTTGATCAAAAAGTCCTTTCTAGACTTGAGAAATCTTTCTAGATTAAAACTTATTTAAAAAGTGTATGCTTCTATGTACCACTCCTTACATTTGCTGAGTTAGAATTTGTGGATGCATAGGTAGTTATTAAAAAAAGGACCTGTGTCTTCTTACCATGTTTTGCAATTTCTGCTAAGCACTTACTTTAAGGATAATAAAATGCATATAACTTAGTTTTGAGGAAATTTTAAAATAGCAAGAGAAATGATATCAAATACTAGGGGACTGTGGAGACTTATGAAAAGCAAAGGTATAATTTTAATAGACACTAGAAACATTGTCTGAAGTTTCTCAGACCCAAGAGTATTCTGAATACAAATGGGATTTACTTACTTTTATGATGGTAGGTTTCCACACTCTTAATGAAACATTCACTTGATATATGTCAGATGGGACCAGGGCGCAATTAATGGGTGCACAACTGTATGTATCACAGTCCTGTTTAAAAGGCAGCAGCATGAATTAACAGGAAGAGACTTTTCACATTACTAAAATAGAAACATGTAAATCACGATATACAGATCACAGACTTGCTATGACACCACTACTAAACTGACAGTAATTACTGGGGCTTTTTATGTAAAAATGACATGGTTGAGATATCCGTGCTGCGGTAGAATAGACTGAGTTATGGCAGGCTCGCCTAGCCTTGAGGAAGCTCTGTTACTGTAGGTATGCAGCAAAAGGCATCAGCAGAGCTCCTAAAGGAGGCACAGCCTGTAACAAGTGCTTTTCTGCCAACACAGTATGGCTTCTCTGCAGTGTTTTTTGATTCTTTCAAATCGTGGGACACCCGAATCTTTCAAGCAGGGCAGGATGTCTGTGTGCGAATTTAAGTGTCTTTACTTCCCAGTATAGCTTGCTAGCTGGGAGAGCAGCGGAATTATGTTCTACACTTTGGAAACATTTGCTTAGCTTAGGCCTTTATCACCTCTGTGAAGGACTATGATAAGCATGGCGAGACAGTCTTCTCATGGCATGGTTTCATTTGCACCAGAAACTCAACTTGTGTCTCTATGCTGAGGAGGCAGTACGACGGTTTTCCCTCTGATATGGCAACATAAATACAGCAGCAAAACTATTTTGCAGCTCTTCCATCTAAAAGTGCGAGGCTAATCCTTTCCGAATGGGATCATCAATTACATTTCTACCAGTTGCATGGAAAATCTGTCAGATCAGAGTGCTAGCATTTGAAAGTGTTTTCAACTGGTTGTTTAAAAAAGTTGCAAGGGAGATGAGAAGCTTTTAAAATATTACTATTTATTAATTACAATGGGAATATAGAAGGTGAAGATTTACTCAGCTGTCAAATGTGCTACTGTTATTTACACATTTGCTAAATTTTAAAAAAAAAACACCCCAGATTCTGTTCCACATACAGTTTTGTAACCAAATAAAAACTATAGCTAGTCTGCATAAAGATGGCTTTTCAGGCTATTAAGACAAAGTGAGTTTCCATAGGATACAGTTTGAGAGAAGCTTTTATATATTTATTGTGGAAGTATTCAGCTCAAAGATCTGGGTTAATATCTGGGATGAATATATATACTGTATCTGAACTTACCATAATTGTATCCTTTGTAGGTTCTTTTATTTTTGGCAACACAAATGGTTTCCCAGTGCTGATCTTTAAGGGATCTACAGGGTAACTAGTTCGGCAGATGGCATTCTGTTAGCAGAAATATAAATATTATTTTTATTGTCTTAATATGCAATCTATTACAAAAAATGCTCTGGAGACAAGCCAACATTAATACTATTTAATATTTAATAACAATAATCTTTACTAGCCGCAAATGCAATAAAACTGCACAGTGCAACAGTGCAGAACAGGAAATTCAGATGGTATCATTATTCAAACCACAAATGAGCTTCTCATGAGATAATTTAACCTAAACTCTATCCAGCTACTTAAACATCTGTAGAAGCAAACAAGAGCTTCCTGCAAGATGACCGCTACACGAACCAGCAAGCACTGGCTATTAAAAGAGCTAAATAGCTTTTGCACGGGAATCCACAGAGGTTCTGCCTTAGCGAGCAGACAGGCAGGTTAAATGCAGGATTCAGGAGCCTCCATTGCAGTGCTCAGGACGGGGGAGAGGGTGCTGGAGCACTGCTAGACCTCCATGGCTCCTTCAAAGGCAGCTGGGAAATCCTTTGGTGTCTGCAGTGCAGGGGTATTTGTTTTTTCAGTCACTTTCAGGTTGCTAGCATGATGAGGATTGCAAGTCCCCTGCAGTGCACTTTGGCACACTACTATCACTAGGGTGTAGCTAGCAGTAGGTGAATTATACCTACAGAGAAAGCACGGATTTGTTGAGTTTATGTGCAAACTTTGGTCAAATGTGGTGATTGCCTAGGAATGAAAATAATGGGGGAAGGAATCTGAGAACAGCCACTACTTCTTTGTATTCTAAACATGAAATATTTTGCAGTTTTTGGATTTTTTTGTTTTAAAGTGAACCTTGAACTTTAATTTAGACCATTGGGTTTATTTTTCAGTGGTGCAACACCTCAAATCTAAGTGAAATATTTGGAGAGAGGTGCACATGTGTGTGTGTCTCTGAGGGAAAGATTAAAAAAGAAAAAAAAGAGGTTTAGGTCACCACTTAGTGACATTTGGGTTCTTCAGCCATCCTGTTCTTCTAGTTTTAATATCTGGAATATCTGGAATTATGGGATTTGCTGGAATTATGATCTCCTCCAGCTGCTCTGGAGGAGTGAAATGGAAACACTCAAATGAGGGCTCTGATGAAGAACATTTGAAAGACATGACCTACCATCCCCTTCAAGATCTCTCAGTGCCCCGGAGAAGGAAGAAGCCAGAGGACTGCTAGTGCTGGGGAGCAGACGTGCAGGAAGGCTAATTTCAGTAACAGAAAGAAGAGGACTGAACAGGCGAGTGAGCTCTAGATGTACACAGCAGGACTAGAGCATTTGCAATAAGCACTGCAGACAACGGAGATAATCTGAGGCTCAGCAGGCAAAACTAAGAAAGAAACTACTGTCACTCATATCTCAGATTGGGCCTCTCATCACTTGGCAATATATCAAATTAACCTTTTTATGGTCCAGTTATTGTTCAACACCATTTTAAATTTGCTTGTTACCTTTTAAAAAAATTTATCTGTGTTCTTATGCACATCTGTGCATATTCTTAAAACACCGGCATCTTATCTTTTAGACTAAAAGCAATACCTACCTTGAAGCAAGGTATGGTTCCAAATGTCTGAATTTTGCAGTTCCTTACAAAAATATTTTCAAATTTAAATAAATCTTAAAAATACAAATTCCTGGCTTACTTGGGAATGTGACAATGCAGTAAGGTAGAGAAGAGTGTTCTTGGCTGCTGTTACATTGGGAAATAAGATCTGCAGTGTGAGGTTTGGCATTGGAAAGTGTTCACCTTTTTCAATCTGTAAAAAAAAGAAAAATGTTATGATTAGTACTGTCCTTATTTTGTTGGTATTTGGTTGTGAATTTTTTTTCCTTCCTGTGGTCTTCTTTAATTCTTTGAGTTTTTTTACTTTTCTACAGTCAGTTATGCAAAAAAGTGGTGTGATGAACTCTTACTTTCCCCCAAGAACAGCCTGTTGTGAGTTAGCAGATACATTCTTCTGTGGTCTTTGGCAATACAATTGTTTATTGAAGGAAATCAAACAGGATGAAAGGGGACATTGGACATAAATTCTTCCTTGTTGTCTTGTTTACTGCATCCTCTTATCATCTGGGAGTTCCATCTAAGGTCATTTCATCTCAATTTTTAATAAAGCCCCCCAAAATGTTTTAACATGGGAGAGAAGCCACTGTACCAGTGGTGGCTCCTCCTGGTTCCTCCTCAGGTGTGCTTAGGCAACAGCCCCCCTGCTCACCTGCTCCTCTTCCCTGTTTTCCCTGAAAAGATCACAGGACATATCTGTAAGCTGCTGCTCCTTCTGAACAGGTCTGCTGCAGCTGAGGATGGAGAAAACGCCTAGACGGAATTGCTGGCAGGGGAATTGGTGATCCTGTCTCTGAAGTGGACAAGCTTAATAAATGTTCAAGAACCTATCTAACTTTTTTTCTTCTGACTAGCCATTTGTGATAAGCTGCTTGCAGAGATGAGTTTTGCTGACAAGATCATAAATGGTATGCTCTGCAGTCCACCAGCTTTTACATTCAGAAAGCAAAGGTTTTGAAATGAGATTAAGAATGTCTTAAACAGCCACAAAAGCATCAAGATTCTAGATTTTAACTTTTAGACTAAAAAAATGTAGCTGAGTAGAACACTGTAAGTGGGCTAAAAACCAGAAAAAACACCTTTGCCATTGCTATTTAGTGAGAGTGAGAACTTTCCCATGGCCCATTTTTTACAGACAGAAGTTGATTCAGAGACTTTTATCCTTTTTTCTATGGGACCTTTGTTCAGCTTTGGATTTGATGCTGGGAAACAAGGATGCTCTCATGATAACTAAATTTAGTCCTACTGCAACTTGAGGCTGGTATTCTAGTCCATTCAATATATTTTCTAAGTGATTTCGGTTTGCAGTATACATTCCATTAGGAAGACAACATTCTTGGAGGATGGCATTTGCCTTTTTCAAAACTGACTAGATTTTGGAAATACCTGTTCCAAACTGCAAAGAATGTAGGTCAGGTTCTCATTTACCAGGGCATGGTCTCTTTACCCTGCTGAGGGTAGCAGCTCTAAATCCCACCAGAATTACTTCGCAGGGATGGACCACTCTGACAACCTCTGACTCACTTTACTCCAAAGCAAGCAAGAAAAAAAAGGTGTTAAAATACTCTTGTAGGAGGTTTAACTTATTGCATAGCTGTTATTTAAGTAATAGGCTGTCACATTAAGCGATTCAAACCAAACAAAAAAAAAGATGAAGCCAGTAACTATATCATACAGTTTTAATTGTTTCTTACCCTATAATGTAGAGTAACTTCATCCCCGATCTGCTCTGTTGTGTTAATAGCAGTAGGGACGGTATCATTTGCTGCAATTATAACATGGTGCTCTTTGGAAACACTGTGGGTTAAAAAAAACCACATTAAAAAAACCCCAATAAGCACACAAACTTCATAAAAATTGTAACAGTTAATAATATAGGTCTTTTCATTATTTCATTAATCCTCCAGGACTAGTCTTGCAATTAGGAATGCACTGCTACTTCCACTGAAATTCAACTCATCTGTTTTCTGAGCAGTACTCACTTTTTATTATGTACATCTTAAATGTTTTGTTCAGATAAAACTACAAAATGAGCAAACATTGTCCCCCAAAATAATACATCAGGGCCTGATCTTGCTGTTCTTATTGTAGCTGTGCAGTCCCTATCCCGAGTATTGCCATGTGAAACAGGCAGGGTCCTATGAAAGACAAAATCAAGTAAAAAGAGAACAAAACCAGCATATTCTGAATTCAACCTTATTCCATATGGGACAAACAATGGCTGGATTTGAACCATGAAATGCATCCAAAGTGAATTTGACTGAATTATTTACACCTGTGCACCATGCAATGTAGTCTACTGATAATATTTATAATGTTTTTCAGGGATGGAATTTAACTGAATTTTAGCTATTTCTGAAAAGAAAGTGTACTACAAGACCTGCATTAAAGTTTATGTCTGAACTGATAAAAATAAACCCTGAGAATCTAAAAGTAAGGCTAATTTTTGAAGCTGGAAATCGAACACCACACTATGCAATATTGTAGTAATACAAACTCATGGCCATCAGGAAGCTGAAAGTATTTGCTTTCTTATGTACCAGAAACACCTTTGAAAGAACAGAGCAAAGTACAAGAATCAAAAAAAGCTGCTGTTGTTCTTGCAAACTGCAGATCAAATTTAAACAGATAAAACACAGATACAGCAAGATAGGGACAGCAACTGCTCCCTTACTTCATGTAACTGCTCTTTTCAGTGAAGCCTGTGCTTCCTGTTCACAAGCCTAGAGGCTGCAGATACTGAACACAGCTCAACAACAAAACAATACTATATTCTCTATGAACACCTGCTATTTACTGTGCTAGCAAATAAAAGTACAGAGAAGCATCAATACCTTACAAATATTAATCCTACTTCATATTTTACGGGAATTGTAACGTGTCCTCTGTTGTCACTCAAGGTCTCAGGTGGTTCTTCGCTGTCACTGAAATAAAACAATATATGCCACTCAGATCAGACTGTGCACACGCAACATGACTACTAAGTGAGAAGTGATCTTAAGAAACTGAAATATCTACAGCTCTGGGTATGAAAACACACTACTCATTTCCAGTTAATTACTATCTCCTAAAAATAAATTCAAAAGACTATTTCCAGTAACTAAAAAGTTAAGTTCTGCACCAGTCCCAGCTCAGAAACGAGTCTTTGTTAAAATTACAGACTGCAGTTGACTGAATGAAAACGGACCAAGAAAGGACCTCTACTCTCACACCATCCCTGGATTTTGCAGGGAAAGCAAACACTGAGGGCAAGTGCATTCCTTTACTCTATCACAGACATCTTCTGCAATGCTCTTGCTCCTTGAAGGCCAGACCTTTTTGTTTAGCATAAACTGTGATTCATGCTAAAGTATGCAGTAATTTTGTAAGAGAAGGTAAAACTACTGGAAATTATGACTCATTTTTGACGCTCAGATTCTAGAGACAAACAGCTATTTATTTAGTCCTCTCAGTCCACTGCTGGACCAAGTACATCTGTAAAGCTGCCAGCTCTACCGATTGATTCACCACTTCTGAGTTCAGAAAAGTCATCCTTGTTTTACTACGAAACACAGAGCTGTAGAGCTTTCTGAGAAAAAAAATCAGAAGGTAAACAAGTAATGATTGCAACTAACCTTGTTGCATATACATGAACAGTAGCATTTTCCAGGAGATACGATGCGTTGAATTGGAACGATATTTTGAAGGAAATCTATTTAGAGAAATACATTATGCATTTTAAGAGGAAAAAAAAATAAAAGGAAATAAAAACACACTAATAAGTTTTGATCTTATGAAAAATGAGCAGACTATTGCTACTTTTATCTATGGAATCCTTATTCGCATTTTAACACTTTTCTGTGAATGAATCAATTTTTTTGAATCTGTCCCAACCAAGAAGGAAATCTAAGTTATCACTTATTAAACAGAAGCCTCAAATTTTCAGAACTGAGAAGCCTTAGTAAAACTTGAAATACATAGCTAAATAAGTCTTAATAGAAACCAACTGGTCTTGCAAGCTATTTATCAAAACTAATTTTTTTTCTCTAATGAGGAAGAAACAAAGCTACAAAGCCTGGCAATTACAGTGGAGATGAGCTGTATATAGAAGGTTGCTGGAATCTCACTAAATATATAGTGAAACACCTAGAAAACAGAACAGAAGTGTTTACAATGTAAATAAATGACTACTAGGTCTCACAAAAATTCCCGGCTCATTATAACTAGGGCAAATCAATCACAATGTGGCACTACCTAAAATTTGGGAACACTGTTCCAAATGTGCCCCTCTTCATATCCTGACACTGAAGGGTAATTTTATATGAAGCAAAAGTTTTATTATTTGTTACTCTACAGGATTTTTCAGCTCAGACTTTTATTTTTCCTTTAATGTGTACAAATCGTTATTACAAACT
>VFFE01001682.1:0-21891 GCA_008921705.1 Burhinus oedicnemus | reverse complement strand
GGGCTACCGGGATGGGGGACCGGGGATGGGGCACGGCGGGGCTGGGGGAGCGGGGCTTCGAGGAACTGGGGATGGAGCACGGTGGCGTCGGGGAACTGGCGTCGGGAAGCCGGGGGATGCGGCACCGGGATGCCGGGGAGTCGGAGACAGAGCGCAGCACCGTGATCAGGGAATCGAGGACACGGCATCGGGGCTGGACCCCCGGGTCGTCGGGGGACTGGAGGCGGGAGCCGGAGCACGGAGACGTCGGGGATTCGGGGAGCCGGGGCTGGAGCACCCCGGGCAGGGTGCTGGGAGCGGCTCTCGGGGCTGGAGCCCCGCGGGTCGTCCCGGGGAGGGGGTAGGGGCTGGATCGGGGCCAGGCAGGGTGAGCCCTGGCTGGGAGCCCCCTCCTCAGCCCTGTGTCCTTCTAGCCCCGCGGGGCAGGGAACTGGCAGGTCCCTGCTCCCTCCAGCCTAGCCAGTGCCTGTGGGCATGCTGGCCTGTCCCCAAGCCCCTGCAGCTGGAGGATGCCAGGCTCCTGCATCCAAGCACCTCTCTGCCCGTGTGGGCTGCTAGGGACGTGCTTGGACCGCGGTGGTGGAGACCTCGCCCTGCTCCCCATGTGCCGGCAGCCTGGTTGAGGCTGGAGGGCTGTGAGCTGCCCTGCCAGCAGTCCCCTTCCCTTGGATAGCCATTGCGAGCCAGAGCCTGGATGCTGCTGGGAGGGCTTGTAAGGGTCGCTTGTCCATAGCCACACGCCAAAGCCGAGCTCGCAGCCCTGCGTGTTTGCCCTCAGAGCCACTGGCTGGGTGCTAGCATCGCTGCTAGCGCAGCGCCTCTCTTGTTGCACCCCTCAAGCAGGTGTTGGCGCAGTGGGTCACCAGCCACCCTCCATCTTGGAGACGGCACTGGAAAACACCTGGCCTCAGTAGTGTTTTGCTGCAGTCCTCCGCGCCTGGCCCTTGGGACCGGGGAGGTGCTCTGCCTCCTCCCCTCACTCTCCTCCAGTGCGCCGTGCGCTCGCGCCGCCGCAACATGGCGCCTGGCTTGCTCTGCCACCCACAGGGGCCGGGCGGTCCCCATGCACCAGCTGTCTTGGGGCCATTACACCCGCTGGTCTTCAACCCCAGTGTGGGGACCTGGGTAATGGAGTGGAATGGATTGGGAGGCAGCGGCCGTAGTGTTTCTCTCCCCTGCACAGTGCAGGGCTTAGGTGACGCGATGGTACATGGCTGTGATGCTCCTGTTGACACATCCTAGCCTTGCTGGGTGGCACTGGTATGGGTGGGTAGAGAGACAGAGCACCTGGGGCCCTGTGCCACTTCCCTGGTGTGCGGAGGCTCGGTACCAGGGGGTTTTGTGGGCTGCGTGCGCAGGAGACTCAATGCGGCTCCTTGATCCAATTATTCACTGGCCTGCAAAGCTCCCCGAGGTTGATGCCACTTGGTGCATCCCAGTGGTGTTGCTCTGGCTGGGCTGGTGCCTCGTGGGTGGTGGCCAGGTGAGCTCTTGGTGCTGGGGCAGAGCCAGCCTGTTTCCTGCTGCCGGGTGGTGGTTTGGCAAAGTGGGTGCTGGAAGATATTGCATTTCGGGAGCCTGAAAATCCTAGCCCTTTGGGGAAGCCAGTCTTCCCTGGAGTGATGCTTGGTGGCTGGAAAAACAAGTTAAAGATTGCATCTCTGGGGAATGGGGCCAGGGTTGAACAGAAGCAGCCCCCGCTCTCCATGGTGCCTCCTCCGGGTGTGTGTGGGGAGGGAGACAGTCTAGTCCACCCTGCTAGATGGTCTGCAGCCTCGCTGGGTGCATTTGACACCTTGTATCTAGGGGTGCAGCAAAGGACTGACCACCCTGGAGGTGGCTGAGGATGCTGGGAGGTGGTGGGCTGGGACTGGTGGAGAGATGTCCCCTTCCCTGGTGGGGTTGCTGTTGGAAAGCCGTCTCTGTGCCAGGATGCATCACAAATAGTGCTGTGAGTGATGGGCTCTCTGGTGGCTGCTCTGAGCCTGCAGGAGCCCTCTGAATGCTTGTTTTTCCTGTACGTCCTCCTGGCTGACCAGGAGCCATTGTCACTGCGGAAGAAGCTAATGGTGGCACAAGGGGTGACTTTGTGTTCAGGGTCCCAGCATGGTCTAGGGAGCTTAATCCCACATCCCACCCAAATTCTTATCCAAAGCTCCCCTCGATACAGAATGATAAATGTGTTTAGTGCAAAGTTGAATCCTTCAGTCCCAACATACGCAGGAGGGTGTGCTGGAATATCTTCCCACACTGCGTGGATAATGCCACCAGATCCTGGCGCTGCGGACACTCCTCCATTTCCCCCCCTCCCATAAGCCTCCTTTGCTGCCGCCCCGAGCATTTGCTGAAGGGTGCCGTGTGCCCCAGATACAGCAGGACGAAGCTCCCAAATTCAGCCTTTCCCTTTATCTTATCTGCAAGCCCCTGGATCTCGCAGCCCCTTCCTGCCCGGTGACATGCGGAGGACAGGAATGCCTCTCGAGGTCGTTAATGGGAATGTTAAACAAACAGGGCCTAATGTCAGTCCCTGCTGTTCCTCACCAGACACCTCCCCAAACTTGATCCCTCCCCACTTGCTGCTATCTTCTGTTTAGTTTTCCAGGCAGCCACCAATCTGCGTGACACCATATGTCCCGGTGCTCCTGAGGGGTAGTGTGAGACAGGCAGCTGCCTAGGTGCTGCACACCCCCATCACAGGCAGAGCTTTTCTCCGGCAGTCAGAGGAGCTTCTTTGCTTAGTATGGACACCACATGTTGCGTTTGTGGCTGTATTGCAATAAGGATGCCATGTGTTCACCCTGCTGTCTTGGGTGTCTGATGCAGAAGTGTTGCTCCTACTCTGGATGTTCATCCTTGCTCTCTTAGGAGGTCACTGGGAAGTTGTAGGTACCTGGAGAGTGGGGGAAATCTGGAGCTGGCTGTCTAGATGCCCAAAGCAGGTGGCTGAAGTCTGTGGTTATCCCGTGTGTCCTCTTGGCCCCTTCCCTCTGAATGACAGAGTAGCCGGCTTCAAGGGCCTGCTTGCAGCTCCATGGGTGGTGGCTGCTGCTGTTGTGGTGATGTTTGGATGTCGGGAGCTGCTGAACGTGGAAAGCATCAAACCTGAGGTTGTGCTGGGTAGGCAGAGCCCAGATGAAGACCAGGAGAAGCTACCTGGCCATGCTGTGCTGGGAGAGGATCATCTTCCCTGTTGGTCTGTGGCAAGGCTGTGGTATTATCCATCAGTTAGAAAATGCTCTACTAGGGGAGGCAGAAGGCTCTTGGTTCCTAGACAGCCTCCCAGGTAGTACTTCATCCCTGGCCTTTCTTAGCTGTCACACGCTGGGGCTGCCAGAACCGGGAATGCCATTGGTGAGCAGCCTGTGTTACGTGTTGGATGTCTGTAGCACTTCATGGACTGCTGCCAGGCATCTCTTGATTTCTGTAATCTCTGCTTGAGTGGACATAGATAGCTCTTGCATGCATGGATTCTAGCTCTCTGACTTGAAACAAATAAGGTTAATATAATTTCTGAAGTCAAATGACTCTGATGCTGTTCTTTGCTACAAAGAACTGGAGGGTGTAGTAGTTATGGTCACCACTTGCTAATCTTCTTGTACTTGGTCTGGCTGAACCAGAATGGAGCTTTAGAACTGTTTTCATGCATCATAAAAGTTCCCTCAATGTTAGATGCAGATTTCTGTTGGTGACAGATTGTTGGCTGGGTAAATACTCTGAAGTCGCCATGTACGCAGAGGTTCTGGGAACTGCTGTGTTCCCAGACCTTCTCTTGGTCTATCAGTGAGTTATTCTTACTGGTGGAGGGATGTGGGAATCTCCCCATGTATCTCCTGGTGACTGTAGCTGTAAAGGAGCTTCCTTCTCCTTTCCTCATCTTTGAAATCTGAGTTTCTTAGACATGAATCTAAGTTGCTTTGAGCATCAATATCCCACCTAGTCTCCATTATGGGGAAACTGTTCTTCCTCCTGCTACCTGACACAGTAGCTGGTCTAGTAAACAAGACCCACCTTCAGAAATGAGTCTTCCTCCTTGGCTGATCTGAGGAGTTGCTGAGCAGAGCTTTTCTCTACCTGGCCTTCAAAATGAAGGCATTTCTGGTGGTGGCTGTGGAAGTTACAAAGGGCCAAACCCAAAGGCTTCCTTGCTAGTAAGGGACTCTGCTTTCCCCCTCATCATGATGGGCAAAGGAGGAAGGATGCCCTTGGACATGTCTGGAAGGAAGCTAAGAGTGGTTCAGGCTTTGCTGTCCTTCTTCATGCCTCTGCTAGAGGAACTGGCACTCCATGGAGTCAAGTATGACTCTTGCTGGAACTGGTATGGAAGGCTTTTGGAGCCAAAAGATCCTTTAGGTTTCTGGTCTTGCCCTTGGCAAGTCATGAAGATTGAGCTGCTTGGGTCATGAAGCAATGCTTCTGCCTGTCCTGGCCCTCCAGGTGCCTGAAGTAAAGGTTTTGGCTTGAAGCCTCACCAGGGCATGAATGTGGAAGCGAGGTTGTCAGCATGTCACCTGCAATGCTTGGCACCTTCTCTCAAGGAGCACCAGACACTAGCTGGGACCCAGTAGCCTTCACAGATCTGGAGGTGAGTGGTCTCAAAAGTGTGTTCCCAGGGTTGCCTGTACATCATAGGGCACCCCTGGGGCAGGAAAGCACCTTCTGGAGCAACAGCCACCATTATGTGAGGATGGCTCAAGTGGCAGAGGCTGTAAGTGTAAAGAATTCATTTGCATGTTAAAAGACCCATGTGCCACTGGGATGGCCAATGCTGAATTCTTCCTAATGCCAAGTGCTGGGCGGTTGGACCTGATGAGGGAGCAGGGCAGTGGGACGCAACCCCAGCACTGGAGCTGCTGAGCCTGGGCCACACTGAGGTGCATCAGCATAGCGGTGATCCTGAGCTAGCTCCATGTGTCTGGTGAGGAGGGACCCTTGGGTGGGCAGTGGTACTGGCACTGTGAGGAGATGTGTGCCAAGTGACCCCTGTCCTCAGCACGGCAGAAGTGGATGCTGCAGGCTTGGCAAGGACATTTTGACCACTGCACCGCAGGGTCATGGCATGGCTGAGAAGCTGCCTGTCCCAGGACCTGCTGTACCCCCTTGGTTCAGCCCCACCAGAGACGGGCGTTGTGTTTTGATGCTTTGGATGATGGCTGGATGGCTGGCAAGTGTGGAGCTAGAGGCTTATACGAGGTCTGAGCTCTGCTTGGTGTGTCTGGGGTGGTGAGGCTTTCCTTGGTCTCAGGGCTCTCCACTAGCTCTTGCTTGGAGATGGGAACGGGGTGGTGCTGAGGCTTGTTCTGTCTAGTGAAGATCATCTCCTACACCTGGCCCTGTGAAAATGGACCAGATGTTGACCTCTGTTGTGTGCCCTATGGGAAGGAATAGCCTCAAGCCCAACTGGCTAAATGTTGTCCCTGTGGTAGGGCAGGGTGACAGAACATAGATATGAGATCCTGCCTACAGCATTGCCTTTATGTGCCCAGTGGCTGCTGGAGTGGCTTTCTCTAGATGAGTGTCACATGGGACCACATGTGCTGGCCTTGCACATCCTTGTTGGATCTCCTTGATCACTGAGCCTAAGCTTACCTGGTTGCTGGAAACCCAAGGACCCAGAAGGGCAGTCTTGCCCATGTGGAGGATCTCCAGCCCTGCTGCATAGCCCAGAAGAGGCTATGGAAATGCTGCACCTTCTACTTTGGGATGATACGTTCCATCCTGTGCTGCCAAAGACATGGTGATGTGTTCTTGCATTAGTGTGGTGTTGGGTCTTGGTATGTGGTTGTGTGTCAGAAGCTGTTGGCCTAGGGATGTGTGTCCCTCCCATCTGCTTTCAAGGGCAGGAGGCCAGTGTCTGCCTGAAAGTGTGACCCCCCCCGGGTCACCTATAGCAGTGGCTTGACGTGTGGAGCAAGCTATGGACTTGGAGAGAGCACCCAGCTCCTCTGGGAGGCACTGGAGGAGGGAAGGAAGCTTTACCTCTTGGGATCTCCTTGGCCACAGTAGGATGCCGGTGGGGACCTGGCTGGGACATGACCTGTTTCTAGCAGTGGCTGTAATGCTTGGACTGTGTGCCATATGCACTCTGTCCTGCTCCCCAGGCTCTCCTTCTGGGCTGATGGGCTTACCTCTGCCTTGCCCACTATATCGTACAGGCTGGGTGCCTGCCTGGGGTCTTGTGTGGAGAGTGCTCTGTGGTGCAGAGGGAGGTCAGGGCATGACGCTGTTTAGGGTGGGCTTTTCTGATCCATTTTTGGGTAGCGCAGCCCTCCCCACTGCCTAGTGGCCCTGTTTTGACAAGAGGTGGACTGACGTAATGGTGGCTCAAATCCTGTAGGTGCTTGTTATCCTACTGGTGTCCCCAAAGGTCTCCCTGTGATTGCAGTGACGCTCCAATAACCACCATCAACAACAGTGCTGCAACCTTTCAGCTCGCCATCACTTGGGTTTTGTGGAAGACTTGCTTGGTGTTGGGCTGTGGAGATGCTAGGCATGCTCCAGGGGGCTGTGGCATGCCCAGCAGTGTGCTGCCCCAAATCAGGTTGATCTGAGGAGAGACTCATGTGCTTCTGTGGATGTGTCCTGTCTCTGTGGGCAGAGGAGGCATAGGACTGAAAAGGGACCAGGAATTGCATTGTGGTGGGGCAAAGCAGAGAGAGATGTACTTGCTTAAGGACCTGAGGTGAAAACATGCCTCATGAGGGCCCTGCATCCAAACCAATGTCTTCTGCTCAGGGCAGAGACTGGCAGAAACTTGCCTTACCTCCATGTCTCCTGCCAGGAGAACAAATGCCTGGGTGCAGGCAGGAGGAACTGGTCTGCAGCAGGTTTCCCTGGTGTGAGCCGTTGCTGTGGGTAAGGTCCATGGTTCCAGCTGATGGCAAAAGGTGTCTGTAGGTCCCTGAACATCAGAGGGTGGCAGATGTGCTGCTGGGTCCCTGGAGCCAGGGCCTTAGTGCAGTGGGCTGGGTAGTAGAAGCATGGATGTGAGCATTCTTCAACATGTTGGCTGTGATACCTGTGTGTGTCTCCTCTAGCTTAGCAGACCTCTTGGCAAGGTGGGAGGCTGCGATCGCATCCTGAGAGTGCTCAACTGTCATCTCTTTGAGCTGGAGATTTGCCCTGTTGGGACAGTAATCTCTTGGGAGTTGTGGGGCTGGCCTCCCCAAATGTTTTGACACCTTTGAACCCCTTCTGTGGCCTGTGCCCCCCTGGGTGCCATCCTTTCCATGAGATCCTGCAGAGACACAGGGGATGGGACTCAATGGCGGGGAGCAGGGGGGAGTCTCCATTGCAAAGCCACACCAGCAGTTCTTCCTCTGCTGGGGCTGTGGACTATTCTTGGGTGCTGCCCCGTTGTGCCTGGACTTATCGACGCCCATGTGCTTCCTGCTCCTGTGGGCTGGGGCCGGTGCCTCTCCCTATTTCCCCTTGGTTGAATGCCTTCCTGCCCTGACCACAGGGGCAGCCGAGCCCTGTTGACATCCCCCCGCCCAACACTGGGGAAGAGTGGTGCTGGGGAGGGGTTGACCCAGCTATAAGCAGTGTCACACATGAAGCACCCCAGCCTTGGGGACAAAACGCTTGGGCTCTTGGGCTTGCTTGTGGTCAGCCTGTCTTCCTCCCCTCGGTGCAAACAGGATGTTGGTCCTTGGGTGCCTTTCGTGCAAGAGGCTGATTTTGGAGGGGAATGCCTGAAGCTCTCCTTGCTTCAAGTGCTGGGGAAGGTTCGAGGCCCTCTTTCCCCTCTGGGGATGGGTGAACATCATTCTGGTCTGGGGCGGATGCCCTGTGGCTGCTCAGGGCTTCCAGGCTAGAGCAGCTCCTGGTCTGATCCTGCACTGGGGCTTGGTGCTACCCTGCCTGCTGGCCCCATGAGCTGCCTGAGGACATCGGAGCTCTGCCAGTGATGGAGATGCAAGCAGGCAGCCAGCTCTTGCAGCCTCTCTGCCCTTGAGCACTGCTCAAGGTGGGGGGGAAACTGAGGCACAGGGCAGTGAAGGAGCCTGTTAGCGAGCCCTTCCCCTGGAGAGGCATGCTCCATGGCATTGAGGCTGCTCTGCTTTCCTGCAGAGCTGTCCCTAGCACACACCAGCCATCTCTCTCCTCCAGTTCTCCCCTCCCATGTGTTTCCTGGGAGTTTGATGTGCTGAAGAGCAAAGCTGCCCAGGGCTGGGTCCAGCTGGCGCAGTGACAGGAACCCTGCAGCCCCACATCCCATATGGGGCCGTGAGATGAGGGTGCTGTCCCATTTTTGAGCCCAGAGGCTGGGCTGCTGAGAGCGTTTCCCTCCCTGCAGCCCTGTTTTGCAAGCTCGCCTCCCTGCCTTTGGCTGCCGTGCCTTATAAGTCCCGGCTCTCAGGGCAGCCGGCAGCCTCACTGCATTCCAGCGGCCTCACGTCAAGTGGCCCTGGCTGCATCACGGTGGCCAGGGCTGGGGCTCTGTATCCTCCCCTGTGGGTCTGCCGGTGGCCCCAGGTGCCTGAGAGGCTCCCCACTGGGATGCTCTCCCATGGGAAGGGCTGTAGCCCATGTACCTGAGCTGGCGGGACCTCAGGCTGGCTGCCTGGAGCAGGGACTGCCTTTGGGATGCTGTGGCAGAGCTTGTCCCTGTCCTCAGCAGGGTGGCGCAGGGCTCCCTTCTGCTAGGAGGCTCCCTTCAGTGGACATATTGGTATGAATGAGTGGGAGATGGCTTGTCTCCAGGAAAAGATGGCACGTAGCTGGTGGTGGCTTCCTGGAGAGGGAGGATGTCCAGTGACATGGTGTGAGTGAGGCACCAGAGGATGTTCCTGCTGTAGCTGTCCTCTGGTGTCTCCTAACCACTGGTGGTAAAGGCTTGTGTGCTTCAGGTGCAGGGAGTGTGGCCCCAGGACCTGGCCAATTTTGGGGAGCTGTAGCAGCCACAGCTGTGCAAAAGCAGGGTGTGGGTAATGCAGCTCTTCTGGGAGGATTTGGAGCAGTCTCTTAACAAAAGCTCAGCACTGGAGACCTACCAGAGCAGCCTCGCTGGAGGTGCCTTTGCATCTAACATTTCTTCTAAGGTAACTTGACCCTTGCTGGGCTGCGGGGCAGTGTCTGCCTCTGCTTGAGATTCCCTTTCAAGAGCTCTTACTTAAAAGCAGACGTGGCCAGGAGATGTGGATGTTGTAAGACCCATGCTGACCTCCTGGCAGTGTGGGGGCTGTGGTAGGAAGAGGCAGGTGTTGCTGCTTGGCTTCTTGAGAGCTTTGGTGCTAAGTACCTGGCTGTGCTTGCACAAGTTTGTGTCTCTTCTGGGAGATGCAGCAGTGTAAGGACTGCTTTTGAGCCTCCGAGAACTTGAGCGCTAAATGCATTTGTCCTTGTCCCTCCCTCTCTCCTGCGTGGGAAGCTATGCTGGGATCCTCCCTCCCTAAGAGATGGCCTAGATGGTCTTGTCCCTCCTGGCACAAATCCTGTTTTCCATGGCTCTCTGCCATCTCTGCCGGGTGTTTGGACTGGGGACATCCCCAGAGGGGTCAGGGATGGGGAAGGGAAAGCGTTTTCTGCAGGGCCTCCAGCAGCATGATCCCGCTGGGCTGTCCTAGGCGAGAGCTGCTCCCTGCCCAGCTACCCGGCTTCTCTCTGCGTGTGTGTCCAGTTAAGATCAGTTGTCCTGGGTGAGATGAGGTTGCTCTTGCCTGGGATCTCATCTTGAGTGGCTGGCAGCAGAGCCTAAGAGCAAGCATGAGAACATGGTGTTCCTAGAGATCTGCTGCTGCTCTGTCTTCTCCAAGCTTCTGCTGAACATGCAGTTTGGCATGGGCTGTTCCTGATCTAGCCCTGGGTTGAGAGATATTTTCTTTTTTTTTTTTGTCCTGTGGCTTTTCCAGCTGTTCTGTGGGGAGGCTGAACATCTACATGGATCTAGTGTTTTGGTGGCAGGCAGTTGAAGCAGGGCCAACATATTTAAGCAGAAGCCTACCCTGTCTTGGCATGTTGAGTGCAAGGGCTGGAAGCCTAGATTCATCAGCCCTGGGTGGTCCTAGTGGCCTCTCAAAGCCTGCAGGACTTGGGCCGCAAAGGGTTGATTGGATAGTCCCAGTTCAGTTAATCCACTGGAAGATGCTTGTCCAGACGCCGTTGACCTCATCTACAGTTCCCTCTTTTTGGGAGCAGGGGGAGGAGGCTGGACCAGGGCTGCCCACGGCACACAAGATGCTCAGACTGGTGAGTTGCCTCCTGCTTTTGTCCTGTGGGATAACCCAGATCTCATTTGCTTTCTGATTGCTCCCATGTTTACACCTGGTCTCAGAAGCGATCTCCCTCTGGCTTACCTCGCTCTGTCCCTCAACTGTATCACTCGGGTCTCCCACCAGCCTCACCCTCCCTTCCCTGAATAACTTGGTTTCACTTTCCCCTTACCCTTTTCTAGATCGCTTATGGATGTGCTGAACTGCAAAGATCTCAGAAAACCAACCACTTGGTCTCATTGCTTCTAACAAGCTCTTCTGAGCAGGGACCTTCCTCAGTCTGTCTTGAGACCCTTGGGGAAACCTTGTTTGAAGATGTTAGCTGGTGGCATTTGGGATTGCCCAGGCTTTCTTCGGGTCAATGCCAGCCCTTGGCAGGTGCTGTGGGTTGGCTGGGATCCCCTTTCCAATGCTGTGTACAGTGATGTACTGGACCTGGAGGTTAAGGGAAGATTTTTGGCCTGGGAGAGACTGTCTCTTGCTCCTGTCCTTGGCAGCAACTTATGGGACTGGCATTAGGAGCTTGTCACCTCTGACAAAGAGCTTTCCTAGGCACCTGTGTTGCTCTGTTCAGGCTGTTGTAAGGGCTCTGAGTAGCTGACTTCCCCTTCCCTGAGCAACTGTGCATCTTCCATTCTGTCACGCCTGTCGCAAGGACTTACCGAGCAACACATCACGGTACCATTTAGAGACCCAACAGGGATGCAGATTTCTATCTGCCTGGAAGAAACATTCATTCTGGGGTCTGAGCACACTCAGATCCTGAAATATTGAAAAGGGATGGTGCTTTCACATGGCTGAGGCACATGTGTGCCACCACACTCTGCGCCATCCTCCCCTGCAAGAGATGGCCATGCATCTTCTGGGAATGTATGGCAGGCACTCCATGTAGCCCACACCGAAGCGCAAGCGCCAAAGTCTTCGAGGCAGCCAGCAAGCCAAGAGACAGTGTCATTGCCCACTCTGTCTGGGTATGAGGTGGCCCTGGAGTGATGCATCAAACGGGCTGGGCTGGGTAGGACTGAGCCTGGGCATGGAAAGTGTTTCTGGAGTGCTCCAGATAGCATCCTGCTTCCCTAGACAGGGCAAAGCAACAGCTGGGGGGATGTGGTAGGACCATCCATACTGAGGGATCAGGGGAGGGGATGGGAAAGATGCCAGTGTTGGAGGGAAGGATGCTCAGTGGTTGCATTTTTGAGATATGCCAGCCTGGAGAAGGGCTGTGGGGAGTGGTAGCAGCACACTGGGGTGTTCACTGGGTGGTTGCAGCCCTTAATCTCAGCATGCATGGAGTGCAAGAGGGTCAGAGGACCCCAAGGCTTTCATAATCACTGTCCACCCTGGAGGGCTTAAGCTGGCCCTGAGTTGATGTGAAGGGTATCTCTCTGCCTTGGCAGGACTGTCTTGGGCACAGGAGATCAAGGAGGTGTGTGTCTTCTCCTGTAGATAGGAGAGACCTCCCTGCTTGGAAGACTCTGAATCCAGCTGCCCCCAAAGAACTGCAGGGTGCAGAGGCTCTGCTGCATGCTCCTGTGTCTTCACGTGGCCACCATCTCCAGCCCAGGAGCCAGGCAAGCGTGTGCCGCTCGCTTTGGTGGCAAGAGGTTTAATAAGGTGTCAGATAGAACACGCTTCGTCTGGGGAAGGGGAAATGGCTGAGCAAAAATTAAACTGTGGGAGCAGAGTGCTTCTGCCCTACAAATGTAATGGGGTCACTCCAGACTGGAAACAGGCCAGGAGATGGGCTCTGCCTTAGGGCTCCTGGTCCTGCTGTGCGCTTTGCAGCTCAAAAGCGTCTGGCATTGTTTGGTGCTATCCTGAGCATTTGGGCATCAGTGCTGTCCCATGACATTCTTGTGGCTTGTTTGGGACTGGCTTCCCCATGCAATAAAACGCGAGGAACGCAGAGCTCTATCTCATTCCCATAGTCTTCTGTCTTCCCTCGCCTATCTGTTAGTGCTGGCTGAGTTTTGCTGGTGGTCTCCTGGTCCTTCTTAATGATGACTGGTGGCTTGGTGGCCTCTGTTGTGCGTAACTTCCCTTTCCAGCTCTGTGCTGATTTATAAGAAGTCTTGGCAGCTTCATCACGCTGCTTTCTATGGAAAGAAGCTGCTGACCAATGTCTCCCAGTGCAGGGAGAAGGTGGCCATGATGATCTGACTGTTGAGCAGAGTTGTCCCAGACCATGAGCCTTCAGCACTGTTTCTTCTTCCTGGCTATTTGTCTGAACTATTATAGATAATTTCAACAGACTATCTATTGAAGTCTTCCTCTGGTACTCTATTTTTGCTTATATGTGCTGAGTGCATTTGGACTTGGTACATGACTTCTGCAGCTTGGAAAGAGCAGCAGCCTATGTGGACTTGGTGCAGCACAGCTGGCTTTTGGCTGGGCACAACAGAACAAACACTGTAAGAGCTGGTTTGGGAGCAGCTTCTGAAGGGTCTGATGTATGTTGCTGAAGGAGCTGAGATGGACCCAAAAATCATCCTCCCAATGATGTTCTGGGGCTTTTGCAGAAGTCAAAAGATGAGAGTATAGCAGTGAGGTATTTTTCAAAATTGAGGGCTGTCTTTGAATCAGTGGCTGAAATAAAGTGCCAGGATAGGCTAAGGAAAAGAGATCTAGTGTATGATCTCTAGAAATAGCTAGAGAGACAGCTGGGGTTTGTACTGGTCTCTTCTGGACCTTTGATATGTGTCAAACTCTGTGTTAGTGCTTTTGGCAGTGTATGGTCTTCTAGTAGGCTTTTCAAGATTTGGTCATCAAGGCCCAGTCAGACTGTGAGACTGTGTCCATGCCCTAATGAACTCAGACTAGTCTGCTAGAGACCAGATTTTTGTAAATGTCTAAATCCTTTGTGGCAGGGAGGAAAGGACTGGGTGTATTTTATCCTGGACAATGCTCCCCTAAGGTAGGGAAGGGTTACTGCCTGCAAGGCCACCTTTGGTGTGAGGTGTCCTGCTCTTATTGCATCTAGCTTCTGAACTGTGCTCTGTACTCCTGCTTTGGTACTAAGCATCTCCTTTCAAGCAGACCTTGTTGACCTCCCTCCTAGGTACGGACGCTGTTTGTCAGTGGCCTTCCTGTGGATATCAAGCCCAGAGAGCTCTATCTACTCTTCCGACCATTCAAGGTAAGAAGGTCTTCAGACTTGGTCTTTGGTGGGAAAGAAAGATGCTGTCTTGTGGCCACCCTTGCAGCAAAGGTCCCTGTCAGAGGGAAGCAAGGATGAAGTGGGAAGGTAGGCCTTCTGTGAAAACTCAAGGAACCTGGTATGAAACCAGAATGGTATCCCATGGCTTGTGCTCAGCTGGGTAGCCCTAGGAGCCTATTGAAATCATGCTGTCTCCAAGCCTGATGAAGGCTGCTAGGTCAGCCCTGCAGCCCAGCTGGACCAGCCCTTCCTCAAGGATGTGTCCTGATCCCCTAACTGTCAATCCTTTACTAGATCACCACATTGGCTGTCCTTGGGCAAACAAGGGAACCCCACTTCCCCCTCTTCCAGCACAGGGTGCTTTATGCTCTCCAGGTACTAGCTAGGTAGGGTGCTCATCTTAACAGCTTGATGAAGAGCTAAAAAATGGGATTTCTTCCCAAAGGGCTAGCTGAGATATCTGCTCTGCCCTTAGACTAATCTCAGTCTTCTCTTTTGGTGGGAAAGAAGAGACATGTTAATGTACCTACTGCTGCAAACCCTGCCTTGTGAAGGTTTGATGCTGCAGTAACTCCTGGAGCTGTCATGTCATGTTGGTTGTAGCTTGGCTCCTTTGGGAACCTGATGCTGACTTGCTTTCTTCCCTTCTCCAGGGTTATGAAGGGTCACTGATCAAGCTAACTTCAAAGCAGGTACCTCCTTCTTCCAGTGCTTGGGTATTTTTGGCTTTTGCTAGAAAACCACATGTGCTGGGAGGGAAGGGGAGGGGGGACAGACACCATTTCACTGTGTAAAGCATTGTGTGTATTCAGCACCAAGTATACAGCTGGGTTCTGCTCACACCCACCATCCTGGTGGCCTCAAACTCTCAGCATGTGCTGAATGGCTCCATACCTTCTGTTGCTGCCCAGACCATGTCATCTGGGGGAGACTTGGTGCTTCAGCCTCAAACCCTGTGCTGCTAGAAACCTTCCCAAGACCCATCCTAATCAAGGTAGTGGTTTCCCCTTGTGAGCAAGGGCTACCCTTGCTGGGGGCTACCAGGGTGTGCAGTGCCCCCACATGTAGGAATACTAAAGCTTTTTGGTGTGGTGGGAACAGACACGGAGCAGGAATCTTGGGATGATGACTTCAAGCTCTGATTGAAGGCTCTCGGCAGCTTTGGATGGTCTCTTCTGCTTGCTGTAAACTGTCTGGGGCAGAGAGGGTGCCAGGGCAGTTTGAGGAGCTGGAAGAGGCTTCCAAACTGAAATTGGCATTATTTCTTTTAGCCAGTTGGTTTTGTGACCTTTGACAGCCGAGCTGGTGCTGAAGCAGCAAAGAACGCCTTGAATGTGAGTACCCGATGTGCTGGGAGGCCCTAGGGAGGGCTGGGGGCCATACACCTGGCCATAGCTCAGCCTGGAGCTGTGGGCTAGGGTGATGCTTGGCTTGCCCATAGCGTAGGAAGGGTCAGGATGTCTCAGCTGTGCCCTTGAGCATGGGAGCTAAATGATCCTGCAGAATCCCACCAGGGAAGCAGGAGAGCTGTTTAAGGCTGACATCAGTCTGAGCAAATGGATGCACAAAGGTGTAGTTTCTGACCACTGCTCCAGGGCTTCTGAGGGTGTGGAGAAACAACAGCTACTTCTTTTCTGGAGTCAGCATGCACCTCCTTACTGAGCAGTTGGCCTCTGATAACAGGATCCAGGCTGTGAATCCTGTTTCTTATCCATTAAGTGCTCCCCCCTCTATGAGTTAGAGTTGGAGACTAGGAGGACTCCCTTGTTCATTACCCATGTGTGTCGAGGTGTGGCCAGAACTCCTCAAGGAGCTCTTCCTCCTGCTGTCGGCACTGGGTGCTGAGGTGGGGGCTCATCCTAGCCTGACTGACTTGACCTTGGCTTGGAGTACCTGAAGCACGCAGGTCTTCTCTGGGGAGCCAAGCCTTAGGAAACAGATGGGAAGAGAGGTAGTGGGGGCATAAGTGGTTCCCAGGCATATGCAGGCATAGGGCGATACCCAGTTGACACCCTATAATGCGGCATGTGGAGCTCAACTTGTGTCTTGCATCAGCTTCTTGAGGTTGAGCTCACCAGGGTACATAAGTAGTGAGGCAGGCTCATTGCAAATCTGGTCTGCCATGTGACTGGAGGTCTTGCTTGGTGCTAGTGGCGTTGTTAAAGCCTTCCTTTACCAAACGTCCTGATGAAAAGTGTGTGGCAGTTCAGCAGGGCAGGTCCTTGTCCTGGAAGGTAGGAGGTAGAAGGTACTTCCTTCAGAAAGGAAAGAAACCAGCCTTCCCATGCTGCTGTTTCCATGGAAGGATATGAGGCAGGGCCAAAGCTGTCTGGTGCGGGCTCTTTAGCACATTCACAGGACTTCCAAATTGCTGCAGCTCAAGAAAAAGACATGAGGATGGTCAACATGGCAGGCACAGTCCAAAACTATCTCCATCCCATGTGGTCCTGCAAAAAGTTAGTAGGATCTAGGCAGCAAGACATGCTGATCTCATTCTGCCCTGCTGCAGACCTTGCCTTGGGCACTGGGCCATGTGCTAGTGTCTCTGCCCAGGCTGGCAGTAGATGTAGCAGCACCACAGGTAGAAGCTCCAGTATAGATGGGTTTACCCCAGCTCCAGCAGATAGATTTTTCTTGACCAGTGTTGGTAGCATCACTGCCATGCGGGTAGGTGAACCGCACATAAGCAGCAAAGCTGTGTCCCTCGTGTTGGAAGCAGTGGTCCTAGGCCAGCTAAAGGTAGAAATACAAGCATGTGGGAGCTTGAGTGTTGCAGTGAGGTGACAAAAAACCTGGGCTATGTGACTGCAGCGTGATGGCGGTCGTTCCCCGGTTGGGCTTTGCTCCATGAATAGACACAGCCTGTGCTGAAATTGGAAACCTCACCTCTGAGAGATTCCTGTGCTTTCTTCTGTGACAGGGCATCCGCTTTGACCCAGAGAACCCCCAGACCTTGCGGTTAGAGTTTGCTAAAGCCAACACAAAGATGGCCAAGAGCAAGCTGATGGCCACCCCAAACCCCACTAATATCCACCCTGCCTTGGGCGCACACTTCATTGCACGGGACCCCTGTAAGTATGCTGGGATGGACTTTGAGGTCATGGCTGGCCCAACCTGGGAGATGCCCAACCTTGGGAATGCTGCCAGGGTGGAAAGGAAACCATACCCATGTATGCTCTGGCTGAAATCTGCCTGGTGCAGGAAGGTCAGCATGTTAGGGCTGAAGGAGAAAAACAGGCATCTGGTAAGGCTTCTGGCTGACACTAGAAGTGTTGGGAGAGCAGAGTTGGTTTTGCTAGCTCAAGCCCTTTAAACCATCTGTAGGTGTGAAGCAGAAAGGATGAGTCCTGTGCCATGCACCCTCAGCATAGCCTGGTGGGGTGAGCAGCCCTGCTGAGGCTTCTTGCGCAGCCTGTAACATGGTGCTGAGAGCCCGTCTTCTGTCCTGCCATCCTGTGGCACCAGCCCTGTGCCACGTGTGTGAACCAGCCTGCCCAAAGCCCCTGTGGGGTGATGGAGCATGTTCTTGGCCTCTCCTGGCAAGGCTGGGAGGCCAGAGGAGCAGCTGGTAGCAGAGATGCTCCAGGGGTGTTCACTGGGATGGCAGTGCAGAGCTTTAGTTTGGGGTTGGAAATCCAGAGCCTGTCCCTGAAGCAGGCTGTTGGGGCCAGCTACTGAGATGGTGTCACCTTGTCTCCTCCTGTCTAGATGACCTGACTGGAGCAGCTCTTATTCCAGCGTCCCCAGAAGCATGGGCTCCCTACCCACTCTACACCACGGAGCTAACCCCTGCCATCCCCCATGCTGCCTTCACCTACCCGGCAGCCGCTGCGGCAGCCGCTGCTCTTCACGCTCAGGTGAGTCGCTCCCCATGTCCCGTGCCAGAAACCGGGCTCTCCTCTCTCCCCTGCCCCTGGTGCTCACTCCCGTGGGTCTCTGCTTGGCTGGTTTGACCCTGGCCTCCGCACCTTGGCTCCTGGGCAAAGCCGCCTCCTGGCTGAAGTGCATGGGGGGGTTCCCCCAGCTCTGAGCAAGCCGCAGGGGAGAGGTCTACGTGGCTGAGCCCAGTCAGAGCTGGTCGATGACTTCTGACCCTGCAGGTCCAGCCTGCTTCTCTGCTAGAGGCAGGCAGATAGGGAAAGTCAGGGCTCAATTTCTGGCTGGCTTTGCTGATCCCTGCGGCCAGAAGACTGTGTTGTGGGACTGCTAGGAGGAAATGCTACATGCCAGCAAGTAAAATAGCTACACAGTGTTCTCCTTGAAGTCACAGTGAAGGCAACAGGCTTGACTTGGTGCTGGAGCTGAGGGGCTCAGGTGGAACCCCCTTGGGCCAAGCAACTCAAATGCTTTTGAAGCCAGAGGGGAATGTCCTGCAGAAGATGAGTGATCAGAGCCTTGCCATAGCGAGGAGCTCTGATGGGATGGTGGAGTTAGCCACTGGATGCAGGCTAGAGAGGATCACTCTGTATGGGCCTATAGAAATGCTGGTGGTGGTGCAACCACCTGGTGTCCCAGGCTGTGCTTGCTGACAGCTGGAGTTGTAGGGATGCCTGTACTGGTCTGAAACTAGAATGATTTAACGTACTAAGGCCAACACCCCTGCTGAGCATGAAGTCCCTGAAACCATGTAAATGCAAAGAGAAGGCCAAAACAGAGGTAGTGTCCTAATTCTAGGTTAAGGTGCTTGGTTTGGAGCACTTGTACAGGAGAACATGAAGCCCCTGTCCCTACCCTGCTTGGTGTTACCAGCCAGCTGTGCTCTGCCTGCTTTGGTCTCTGCTCCTGTAGTAGTGCCATGGTGGACTAGGGCAGTGGGGCTCTGGGCTTAGACCAGGCATAACCTGGGCATAACCTCTGCTCTCTGCCCTGCCAAGCAGGGTGTTTAGCTCTACTCTTCCATGCTTAAATTGAAAGGAAGAGGAGCTGTGTCCCTTCACCTTGTCCACCTGCCTGATGGTCAGCTCAGCTGGCCCTTTGGCATCCTCTTGCTTCCTGCAAGCGTCTTGACTGTAACTGTCCAGCTTCAACTCAAGCGTGCTTCCCAAATGCAATATGGAAGTGCTGGATGGATGCAAGCTCCTGGCCTATGTAGGCTTGTCCGTCCTGCCCCTCACACACTTGCAGGCCTCTGCTGCTTTTGCCCTTCAACTGGTGAGCTAGTGTTGGGTTGAAGCTCTTGCAGAGTAGGCAAAAAGTACATGGGGCCCAGGGCAGGACTAGATGCTGGCTTGCTCTTCCAAGGGCCTCCAGAGCCAGGCTGCTCGTTCAAATAGGCTGGTCCTTCACTAGGAGGGTTATGCTTGCTGGTGTTCTCCAAAAGTTATTGATGATGTCCGCAGCTACAGGAGCATCTGAGTGTGCTCTGCTCCTGGGCAGCCCAGGAGAGCAGACATCTTCCCTTCCCTGCCCCTTGTGTGTAGGGTGGTGGAGCGAAGGGCTGTTGCTGGTTGAATTGCCCCTGGCAGGGAGGGCCAGGAAAAAAACCTCTCTGGTCTGGCTGAGATGGTTGAGGGAAGTGAAACCACTACTGCAGGTCCTTCAAGGATGATCACCAGTGACGTGGGCACCCTGGTGTAAGGGTCAGACACCAAAACTCTATGGTGCATGGTGGGGGAGAAAAATGCTGCTCTCCTAAAGCGGAGGGTATCAAGGAGTCCTTCAGCCAGATCATCTCCCTCTGGGGTCTTAGTTCCTGCCCTCCAGTTGGCAAACTACTTGTTCTAGACAGACAGCTTAGCTTTCAAAGACGTCTTCTGGTCTGAAGAATGACCTGAGGCTCTAGGAAGCTCCCTGTATAGGTGGGACTTCCTGCCCAAGTTGTTCCATAAGTGGTGATGTGTCTCAGCCTTAGGGAGCCAGTGTAGCCCCTCCAGGCTGTGGCCATGGCTGGACCCAGCTCTCTTTTGAAGAAGAGCAGCCAGGTTGGCCAAGCCGTTACAGCTGCTCCTTGCTGCATTGTGCTTGAGCCAGCAGTGACCTCGCAGGGAGACATTCTGGTGCAGTATACGTTACCAATAAAGTTTTATGGGGTTAAACATTACTCAGACTGGCAGCTCTGAGCTGCCGGATCTCTGGGCTGGAGCACTCTCCCTTGCAGAGCCGAGGCAGGGTGGAGCGAGTCAGTGAGATGACTTTTGCTCACAAACTGGGCTAAAAGCTGTAACCTTGGTCTTGCTGTGCTGAGCCCTCTGCCCTCCCTGGTAGGGGCTGGTTTGCCTTGCTGTTGGGGTGGTGGGCATATGAGTTGTTCTCCAGAACAGCTACAATTCTTCCTCCTGAGACTAGTGTTGGCTGGAGGATGTTCATGGGGATGGCCAGAGCCTTAGCAGCTGCATAGCCTTCAGTCCTGGAGTGGGCATGAAGTTGGAAGCAGTAGCTAAGCTGAGAGCTTGTTGTAGAAGACTTAAACCTGAAGTGCTCATCCTCTCGCAGCTCTGTATTCAAGTCTGGTAGTGAGCATGAGAGGAGGTGGCTGCCCTCTGTGATGCACCTGTGCAGCCTCCTGAAGAGCTGCCTGAAGGGCTGGCAGGAGTGACAAGGGGCAGGAGATGGTGCGAGGCTGGCCTGGCCTTGGCTCGCAGGCTGGGAGCTGTTGGTAAGCTGCTCGCAGATGGGACTGATGGCAGCTGCTCCTGGCACCGCTGAGCTGCCGTGCCATGGTGATGCTTGCTGTGGGCACCAGGCTGCTGTAGATGTGACCATGGTCTGACCCTGCACCACTAGGAGCCTCTGCCTGTGGGGACTCCACTGACTTTAAGACTGTCCCATCTGCCTTCCTTCCCTTCCACCCTCTCTCAAATCCCTCCTTTGATGTCCCTAGTGAACTCCAGCCATGATGCCAGCGCAGGCTAGCCCTGAAGCTCAGAGCTGTCCCTGGAGATGGGACATCCTAGTGATGCCTTATTGCAGCTAGTGGAGTGGCTGTACTACAGCTCCATTCCTAGAAGTGTTAAGCATGATGGCAGCCACGTCTGGAAAGACTGGTAAGGTAACCATCTCTCCTCCAAGGTGCACCACGGGATTTGCAAGCTTCTGCCCATCTCTGTAGCCCGTATCTCCTTGGCAACCCAGTGCATGGGCCTCACGCTACCCACCCACCAGAGCCTGGGGAATGAGATACCAGGCCTTCTTTCTAACCCACATCTCCAACTCGGCAGCACATGACATGGCACACACAGCATGGCACCATCTTACATCAACTCCTCCCAGCTCAGCCAGGTACTGCCGGTGGGAGGGGAGCAGCCCGGTTGAGCCGGGGCAGAGACAACGCTGCCACTTGGTGTGAAAGAAACCTGGTTTCTCCCCAACCACGACCCTTTGAGGGCAACCAGAAATACACCTTGACCTCACTCCTGGCACACGGTGGGGGAGGTGAGTGACATGATAGTGATAGCACACGACTAAATTCTAGCGGGCACATTAGACAACAGCACTTGCCGGTCACTTTGTTCCAGAATTGCATACCGGGACAGACCCTGCCCTTAATCATGGGTTTAATCTCACCTCTTTCCTCTCCAGTTACTGGAAATGGAGCAAGTTCCTACCTGGAGCTTGACTTCTCTCTTGCAGCCTGAAATCACAGGCAGGACACAGGTCTTGTGAGCCATAATGAAGGGAATCAGCAGCCTGGGAGAGATGGGAGCAGCCTAGGAAACTGGGAACTTGGGAAGAGGGTAGATGGTTTGGCCTGGGACTGGTTGGTAGGGAGGATGGTTGCTGTGGTCATCTCTGAAGGAACGGTGTCCTGGCATACTTCTTGCAGTGGTTCTGGGTAGACTTTTTTTCTCTCTCTGTGTAGAAGTGATGTTGGGGAAAGAAGTCATCAAAGATGGGACCCCTGGTCTGCCTTTGTCCTTGGAAGACGGTGGGGTGCTAAGATGTGCAGATCTGGTCCCCTGGGAAGATGGGGAGAGCTTGACACAAGCATAGAAACAATGATACAGCTTGCCTTGTTCTCCTTGGACCTGGTGAACTTTCATCTATTGCCTGTGTGATGGAATTGGGCTGCATTTCATCTCTGATGTGAAACCACTTGTTTTGGAGCTCTGAGTGGGCATAGGAGACACCAGGGGCCATTGATGCTCCTGGATCTCTTCTGCAAAGAGATGCTTCTGGTATGGCAGCACCTCTGAGGGCAGGACTCTGCTTATGGGCAGGACTTGCTCTGGAAAGCAGGGGCTGGATGTAGGATTGTTTCATAAGAACATGGGTGAGGCTGGTGGTGGTTACCACATGGTGCTTGTAGGGGATGAGGCTGACATGTTGGGTACCCAGAGTCTGGGTGACTGTCTGTGGTAGATGCTTTTAAGGCAGGGAGCTCACAACTGCCCATCCTTTTGGGAGCAGGCTGCCCAAGGTGCCCTTGGAGCCTGCATGTTGTTGCAGCTGGCAGCAGCCTTGTCTGGAGGCTTTGAGGGGATGGTGGAGGTGGGCCTCTGAAGCTGGGACCTGTTTAAGTGAGCGGTAGGTGGAAGGAGCAGTCCTTGCTTATGGCTATGGGGGGGGGGGGGGGGGGAAAAGGTG
>VFFE01001447.1:4034-28155 GCA_008921705.1 Burhinus oedicnemus | reverse complement strand
GTTTTTTTTTTTTTTTTTTTTTTTTTTTTTTTTTTTTTTTTTTCAATAGACATATCTATTTATATATAGTAATTCTTGTCTTCGCTTCTGAGAAGAGAGATCTGAGGCTGCCTTCTGTTCAGGTCAGTATGGTGCCTGAGTGGAAAATTTCACTCCCCAGTTTCAGTAAGATGCAAGTTATGCTGGTTCTTGTGAATAGTTGTTAAAGGGAAGTTACTGCAGCAGAGCTCTGTAATCAAGAGGTCTCCATGGACAGCCTGTCATCCTGATGAGAGACACTTCTTAATTAAGCAAAGATGCCACATTGTAGCTGAAACAATTCCCAAGTGTCCCAGCTTCCCTCATCATATCAATGAGTCTGGAGTTACAGAACTCCCAACAACAACAGGCTTTAAAGGATTTCAAACAAATTGTAAGTCTAAAAGTTCAACACTTGAGCATGTGCAGCATGCAGAGAACACATTTCAAAATGTATTTGAAGAGCATGAACACAGTTTTGTACTACTGCAAAGATCTTTGAAAGGAAGAGTGCAAGTAGCATCCCAAGTATTGCTGGGGAGACCCGAGATTCGCACACTTCTGTGAAAAGCTCAACTTTACTTGCAGGCAAATCAATTAAGAAGCAGCCCTTGCAGCTAAGCTTAACCGAGTTCCTGTTTGAGCATCTCAATTACACTGATTTAATGATTAAACTTGTTCTGATTAATGGGAAAAACAGAAAGAATCCATGGTCAAAATATTGGACAAACTGTTTAAGCTAATGAGGGAGGACACTGGTGTTTGGGAAGCAGCTGGTAATGAGAGCCTGGAGGAGAAAAGGAAAACAGCTGCCTGCAGATAAGCTCTAAATTCAAGCACAGGAGCAAAATGAAGGGGAACACGCTGGTGTGCTTCAACACATCAAGTGGCAACACAGCCAACTGAGAAGTGTTGCATGAATATTGATCATCTTACTTAGCTGATTAGTACCCTTAGGTTATGTCTACAGAAGCGTGTAATATAGCCCCTGGGAGTGAAGCTGGGTGCTCAGTCCTTGATCATCTGCTCTGCATAACATATTGGTGTACTTCTATGCTATATTCTGGAGTAAAATTGTTTGCAGTAGTCCACATCCAGTGACTAATTGCTCCTGAAGGACCACCAGTTGAACAAGGCTGTCCTCCAGGGCACCCTGCAGGAGCTACATTTCTAGGACACTAGCGCACAGGCCCACCAAAACCAACACGTAGCCTGCGCCATGTCTAGCTGGAAGGCAACCTGGCATTTTTGGAAGGAGTTCACCTGGGCTAATACCATTTGGCTTCTGTGCCCCTGGCACCTTTTACTGTGTAGATGTAACTGTTCTGTTCATTCCATTGCTTAGCTCCTCTCACAAACAAACACAATAGGCTGATAGTCCAACTTTGAGGCAAGAGACACATTTTCAGCCAGTTATGGGGGAGAACTACGATTCAGAATAAATACATATTTTGGTAACAGTATGTGTGGCACAGGCACCACAGAAATTAATTGTAGTTTCCATCGTACTATGGCAATGGGGGTATGTGTCTTCCTGATGGGGCTGGGGGAATGCAGAGACAATAAAGGCAATGTGTCAAGGCTTTTCCAGGTCTAGTCCTCCCTAGAAACATTTTTTAAAAAAAAAAAAGAAAAAAAAAAAGAAGAAAAGTAATAAATATCTTAAATGATCTGTTTCTTGGGAACTAACAGCAGTACTGGTCACATTATTTATTTCCCTTTTGGCCTGTCTGTTCTCCTCCAACACCAAGCCTCTCAGTGTTGTGTACCCTACTGCTTGTGAGGCTCTGGTCTAGACCGGACTAATGCAGTTTAAAATGAATTCTCCAAAGTCTGTCATTTAAAAAACATGGATCATCTTATGGATCTGACTTTGGGCACAGCCATGTGGAACAGTTAGTCAGCACAGCTGCATTAATTCAGGCTCTAGGGGAGAAGGTGGGAGTGAGACCAAATGACTTAAACCAGACCTACCGCCAATGAAGCATGAAGCTGTGCCCTCTGTGATAGCAATTGGTGGCTAAGGGAGGTATAGATGTATCTGCATTACTCAGCCAGGAATTCCAGTCACGTGGCTACTGTTCACATCTTGCTTGTTTCCTTGGGATCCTGTGCTCTTCAAGCTGGGCGTTCTCTTTGCCCTTAGTGATATCCCCCATTTGCAAGCTCATCTCCGTGTGAAAGTTCATTATTAGCATTAGGCCTATATGCGGTGCTGAAAATAAAAATTCTGCAGCAGAACAGATTTGATCACTTCATTTTCTTGCCTAAAGCACACTCTAATTTCTTCCCCTGTTTGGCTCTGTGGGTGGAACAGGCATTTCAGTATACACTGCCACGTTGATTACTGGGAGTTCTTCCGTGCTAGAGATATTAACATCTTTGTTATTACTGCCAGTTCTCTCCTCCCCCGTACCAAGCGGTCGCCTGAGCAAGAATTCCTTTTAAGGACAGACTCCCAGTAGTAGTATTCTCCTCCTCAAAGTGAAGAAGATGTCTTCAGAGGTCAGTTCCTTCTCCTTTCTCAGAATCCTGCCTTTCCTATATTCCTTAGAAAGCCATTATTAAAGATGTCAAAACCACTCACAAAAGTATCACAGAAAATCTAGAAATCAGTGTCATAATTACCTCTTCATAATCATTAACTCAAAATCATAGCATTTAAGTTAAAAAGTTTTCTGCAAGAAAAAATGTTTAACATTTAATATAAAATCAAAGTTTGACATAGCTTATTTTTCAAACATCATCCTCTTTCTGTTCAACAACGGACAATTAGAAGATCACAATTAAAAAAGTCATCCTAAATACTTTTAAAAGTCTTATAAAATCATTCATAAAGTGCCACCCACAAGAGCACCTAAACAAGAATCTGAGAGCAACACCTATTAGGATGTTAATTTACTTAATTGCTGCTGTCAAACAGCAGTGTAATTTGTGGAACCACCAATTTAACAACCATACAACCCAGCAAAAATACTGTTCCATAGACATGTCCCCAACAGAGCATCAGCTGGGCCCACAACATGTACGCAGCAGCACCCAGCACAGTGTTGTGGGGTATTAAAATAAATAGATGCTAACACCGCCTAAACCCAA
Source organism: Burhinus oedicnemus (assembly GCA_008921705.1). Classification (NCBI taxonomy): domain Eukaryota; kingdom Metazoa; phylum Chordata; class Aves; order Charadriiformes; family Burhinidae; genus Burhinus; species Burhinus oedicnemus. Next base: position 25,041 of record VFFE01001447.1, on the reverse strand, counting down.
GAGTACTGGCAAGTGGGAGATGTGGATTCTAAGGGAAGCGATCATCCCAGGCTGTGGCCTTACTGCAAGGGGAAAACCCAGGCAGCTTGTACAGAAAACAGGTACAGATTTTAGCTGTTTTTTACTGGGATAAAAATCACTCCCCACTAGAAATAACAGAAAAAGGCACTGATCCTTGGAACATTTCTATGTTCTCCTCTCTGGCCTTGAACGTACCATACCATAAGCACCTTTCTTTTCCCCATCCCCAAAAGAGGGGCTCAGAACAACTACTGCACCACAGTAGTGCACCACTGCACTAGTTCATTCAGCAGCGGCCTCCCTCTTTGCTCACGTGTCTGGGCAGTGCTCTCAAACAGATTTACCCAGAAGAAAAGGGGACAGGCTCTGAGGGCTCCCTCCCCCAAAATTCATGCCCCACATGAGGTGTCCAGGGAGCAGCTGAATGTCTTCCCAACACCAGGTAGCTACCTATGGTTCACATGACCTTCTCTCCACCATCTACTCTGTGTGGTGCTTCTGGTGGCGCACCAGCTGGGGTTGGAACCGAAAGCTTTCCCCACAGTGGGTGCAGCGGTATGGCTGCTCCCCAGTGTGGATGCGGGTATGCTTGATGAGGTTGGAGTTGCCACTGAAGCCCCGGCCACACTGGCTGCATTTGTAAGGCTTCTCGCCAGTATGGGTACGAGCGTGGTTAATGAGGTCAGAGCTCTGCCCAAAACATTTGCCACACTGCCCACAGGCATAAGGCCTGATGCCATCATGGGCTCGCTGGTGCTGAAGGAGGTGGGAGTGTTGGCTGAAGCTTTTCCCACAGGCTGGGCACTTGTAGGGCCGCTCGCCTGTGTGCATCCGCTGGTGTTTGATGCAGGTAGAGCTGTCACTGAAGATCTTCCCGCACTCGCTGCACACGTAGGGTTTGAGCCCGGTGTGGATACGCTGGTGCTTGAGGAGGTTGGAGCTCTGGCTGAAGCTCTTGCCACACTCGGCACAGGTGTAGGGTTTCTGGCCTGTGTGGACGCGGCGGTGCTGGATGAGATGGGAGCTCTGACTGAAGCCCTTGCCACACTCCCCACACAGGAACGGGCGCTCCCCAGTGTGCATTCGCTGGTGCTGGATGAGGTGGATGCTCCGACTGAAGCCCTTCCCACACTCAGAGCAGATGGTGGGCCGCTCTGCACGAGGGGCTCGCCGTGGAGCTGTTGCCACCCTTCTCTCCTGTCTTTTCACCAGGCTGATATCAGAGCAAGGCAGCTTAGCCTCCTCTTCCTCCTCACAGTCACCTTGCTGCAGCTCTGGGCAACCGCTCTGACTTCCATGGCTGTCCTCCAACTGTTCTTCTCCTCCCCTGGACCCTGCTGCCAACATGTCCTGCTGATCTGCACTTGCAAGGTGATATGGAAGGGGACCCAGCTCACCACCTGGAAAAAAGGTATTAACTAACTGTGATTCTCGCTGGGAAGTGGCACAGTAGAGAACGGGCAAGCTGTTCTCCTCAGGAGCCCGGTCTGCACCATGCAGGAGACGCAGTAAAGGGAAGACTGGGAGCAAATGGAAACCTAGCTGCGAGACAAAGCTGTATGGTGTCATCATGCAACCCAGAGCAGACGTGCCACGAACAGCAGAGTCAAGGGCAATGCTACAGGTGTCTCCTTGCCCCCAAGAAATCTTCTCATTTTGTCTTCTTAATATTCTGTCTTCTCATACATACTCTTAACAGCAGGCTGACAAAGGCAGGCTGCCTGCCCGCCCTGAGGGGGAAAGAGAGGGTCTCAATATAAGCTGCATGGAATAAAGAGGCTTAAATAACACTGAGGCAGCTCAAAAAGCATTTTGTTTGCTCTGTGTTTATAAACTTATCTAACTTATTCCTCACCCATGCGTGTCTCCTCCAAGGCATCATGATCTTGGTCTTCTCCTTGGTCCATCTGGGCAGTTACGTCAGGTTCAGCAATCAGGAATCCTTCTTACAAAAGCAAACAGAAGTAATCTTAGTTGAATATTTGGCAAAAGCTTGACATATGTCTTAAGATCTACTGCCCTTGCTGGATATGGGAAACATGCAGAGTGGTTGCATAAAAGAATGGAATCAACTGAGCAAATATTTATGGACATCCTGAGCACCACTGGGGTGCTGGTGTCAGGTACTTTCTCCTTCCTTAAAGGAGATCCAAGGTTGCCTCTCTTCTGATAAGTGATATACATTAGGACATACATGAGACATGCTGGACTCAGAATTGGTTGACAGTAATCATAGAAACAGGTGGAAGCAAACAAAACCCATCCATATTTACATTTCTTTAATAACAACAGCCACAAGACTAATTACTCTCCTAATATTCTTTTAAATGGAAAATGACTGTTCGTTCACCAGACCTGATTTTCTTAGCTGCTACCTCATCTCTTATTTCTCCTCCAAGACTCTCAGGTTGAGGCAGCAAAAACCAACAAAACAGGAAATTTGATATCTTGTCTACTCCAGCTGGATTCTGCTAGTTCCCTGGCATCCCTACTGAGCTCCAACAAGCACCGTGAATGCAACTGTTGGGCAGGGTGCTCTTATAAATGCCATCAGCAACAAAGACAATAACTTTTCCTTCAGTATTTACTATTTTAAGGTCAAAACCAGCCAAACAGTAAGCAACGGCAGTTAGCATCAAGAGGGCAGGCAATAGCAGTTGCTGCAGAAAAAGTGCAGAAGAACAGAGAAAATACAATGGTAATAAAGATCCCACTTTATTTTAAAAAATAAGAATCAAGGATGGCAGGGAAAAGATATGTGGATTAACCTAGGACCCAAAACTGATGTGCATCACAGCTAAAGCTGAGATCATTTATGGGAATATTTTTAAAGCATTTAAGCCATTACTTTTTTTTCCCTCTTTTAATCATAGAATGGTTTAGGTTGGAAGGGACCTTAAAGATCATCTAGTTCCAACCCCCTTGCCATGGGCAAGGATACCTCCTACTAGACCAGATTGCCCAAAGCCTCATCCAACCTGGCCTTGAACACTTCCAGGGATGGGGCCTCCACAGCTTCCCTGGGCAACCTGTTCCAGGGCCTCACCACCCTCAGAGTGAAAAATTTCTTCCTGAGATCTATTCTAAATCTACCCTCTTCCAGTTTGAAGCCATTACCCCTTGTCCTATCACTACATGCCCTTGTAAAAAGTCCCTCTCCAGCTTTCTTGTAGGCCCTTTTCAGATACTGGAAGGCTGCTATAAGGTCTGCCTGGAGCCTTCTCTTCTCCAGGCTGAACAACCCCAACTCTCTCAGCCTGTCCTCATAGCAGAGGTGCTCTAACCCTCTGATCATCTTTGTGGCGCTCCTCTGGACTTGCCCCAACATGTCCATGTCCTTCTTATGTTGGGGGCTCCAGAGCTGGACACAGTATTCCAGGCGGAGTCTCACCAGAGCGGAGTAGAGGGGCAGAATCACCTCCCTCGACCTGCTGGCCACACTTCTTTTGATGCAGCCCAGGATGCAGTTGGCCTCCTGGGCTGCGAGTGCACATTGCCGCCTCATGTTGAGCTTCTCATCAACAAACATCCCCAAGTCCCTCTCGTCAGGGCTGCTCTCGATCCATTCTCATTAATCTTTAAAGTTACTTAATACTAGTTTGCATCACTTAAAAAATACACTCCCTGAACTCTGCTTCAAGCTACTAATCTCTCTGGACAACCAATACCTTCAGACAACTACTCAGGCTCCAGATGGAATTGACTAACTGGACCGATGGGCTCTGGTGCAAACACACACTGTAAATTGATGGGTGCCTGGTCCTGGACCACTTCATCCATCACCAACAACATATAACGGGTAATAAGGGATTAGATAGCGTCAGAATCAAGGTGACAACTCAGATGAAGGGAACAGTTTTGGACCTCGGTTTCCAGTGATTATAAAACCACCAGTCTTGAAGTCTTTGATCCTAGGTGGCAAAGCAGGACAGAAAGAAAGGGAGCGAGCAGAAGACTGCAATCTTGAACAGAACCATGAAGAAAAAAATAATCATATAAGCAAAGAAGAAGCCTTAGCAAAAAAACAAACAAAAAAGAACCCTTAAAAGTTAATAATCAGAGTCCCTACTTTAAATATTTGCTGAATGCTGAAGTGGACCACCCCTGCAGATGGATCATTTCCAGCAGTTCCAAGCTGATATACAAGGGGAGGTTGCTTTCTGCAGCCCTACAGCTCTCAGGACTTTGCCACTACTGGCAATTTCTGCTGCAACAGTTTGGCAGCACAAGCCGCCCAAGGTATTTACATGCCGCAATATGTACCAGATGGCCCACCCCCACTCTAGAGCAGGAGGAGTCAAAACCCTGTCCACACACAGACCTTTCCCCCAGGCAGCTAACCACAAACAGCAGGGTTTCTCTCTGAAAGCTGTCAACAAGCAGGAACTTCGGAGGGGCAAATCCCTCAGTGTTTCAGAGGTGGTACAAGCATCTGACAAATGTCCAATACCAACCACCCAGGGAAACACCTAAGAAAGCAGACATGGTAGAAGGAAGAGTTCCCTTCTGACCCTGCAAAAATTTCCTAGCTCACGTTGCCACTGACACAGTGCTGCTATGCTCAGATTGCTACAGCAGCTCAGCAGAGAGCAGATAACATTTATACAATTAACAGGCTAGTCTGGAGTAAGACAGAGTTTCTTCCTTTCCCACGATCACAGTCGAGTCTCTGTGAAAAGTGGGGACAAACCTCACCAACAGAGAGGACATTGCTTCGGGGACTTCATCTGTTACTGGAAGAAGCGTATCCTTGGGCATATTGGGTTATTGCTTGAATGTGGAAACTGAAACAGGAAGAACATCTGTGTACGTGGGTGTGTGGGGTTACTGTATACAACATCCACAGCTTTGCTAAAATAAGATATGAAGAATATCTAATTTGGAGCCCCAGCAGGGGCTTTACAAACACTATACTGTTCCTGGGGCCTTGGCTTTAGTATTGGGATAACATACACAGATTTTGTAGCTGGGTCCTACAATTTATGTTCTTTACCTTAGCTATTTGTAAATAGCTACTTATTTTCTCTTCCAACCATTCAGCTCTGTATTCCTCCTGTGGCTATACCAAGCTGTGGAGGTTATGGGACTCATCCCGGTACAGAGCGCCATACTTCCAGCTTCTCGTGCTCCTTGGGATCCCACAGTCTGCTCCTGAAGCGCTGTCAGAGGCTAAGCACGCTCTGCATGGCCATGCCAGGCACAACAGCACAAACCTGCAATCCAGAAGACAATGTTCAAATCTTCCTCTCCCCAACTATTATCTGGGATAGATAATGCTTGCAGTAAAATCAAAAGACGAAGACATTTTTACCACAGAAAACAGTTAATTATGCAGCTGCACACATTTCTCTTGGGTGTGATGAAAGCCCCCTTTCCCTGTACCGTCAGAGTTGTTCATAAACTGCAGCAGTCAGTGACTGCCTTCCTGCCAGCTCCGTGCCCAGCTAGGGATGCTGGCGGGGCACTGGGAGACGGACACAGGAGGCGGAACGGGACGGCCGCTGCGGAAGGTATTGCCAGGGCACCCAGGGGCAGGGGTGCGTGCAGAAGGGGGCAAGTACTGCATAGCTTTTAGGAAGAAGGATTTTCCACAGAGCGGGGGCGCAAAGCTGCCTGTCTGCAACAGCGATCAGAGGCACCGGGTGGAAACTGGGGAAAGATACGCATTTGCTCTGCGGCAGGTAAAAGGGATGTAACGGGGAGGAAACTGCATTACAGGTATGGGATGCAAGCAGACAAGGATGGCAGCTGCAGCAGAGTGGGGTCTATCAGGGGGGCAAGTTGGCCCTCCCCTTCTCCGAGCTGCACTCTTCTTCTCCGGGTAGCTCCCTCCTCCACAGTGCCGACAGACAAAGGCTCAGATAGGGGTTTAAAGCCCAGCTCTCGGTGCCGCTGGCCTCCCCCGACAGCCGGCGCAGACCCGCGCGGGCACCCCCGGCCCTGCCCCTCGCTGCCGCCCTGTCCCCCAGCCGAGCGGCTGCGGGAGGCCCGGCCCCGCCGTGCCGCTCCGTGCCCTCCCTACCTGCAGGACGCCCGCTCCCGCCCGGCGCCCGCCCCTCTGCGAGCCGGCAGCAGCTTCCTGCTCCGCGGGCAAAGGGCGCTTCCTGGGCGGAGCGGGAGGCGCCAGGCTGGGAGCCGGGCTGGGAGCCGGGGCCGGCCCGGCAGCTGAGCCCCCGCAGCCCCCGTGCCCGGGACAGCCCGCGGCGCGGCGCCGGCCAGAGCTGCACCGCCCTGGGCTTCTGGGCTGGGTAGCCTGCACCTCTGTGCCCGCGGAAGCGCGCCGGGAAGGGCTGCTCGGCGGGGTCTAGCGGGAGGAGGGATGGATCATTCGCCTTTATAGCTGCTCCGGAGCCTTAAATCCAGTACCGCCCAGAGGGCTGTTGCCCAGAGGCAGGTCCTGGCGCACCCCAGGGTTTTGAAACAGCACTGCTGTTTTATGGCCCGTATGCAGAGCGTTGTATTTGCTGAAGTGCTTTCCCTTAGCGCAGACAGGTGCTTTGGCATCAAACTGTCAAACTGAACTTTTGGGCAGAAGGGAAGCAGCTGAAGTGGTGTGTGTAGTACTTGTCTGTGGTAGGCAACGGGACGTGCAACAGCACACAGCAGCTCCTTGTGAGGACACCATGCCATGCAAGGCGGGAGAGGAGATGGGAAGTCACTTTGTTCTGGAATTATTGTCTCATTTGGAGTTTCTCCAGGGGAAAGAAATGTACACATGATTTTACAACATGGTGCTTGTTGTCCTTAATTTCTCCATGTAACTCATACCTGGAGGGAAGACGGTAGATGACTACGCACGTTTTCATGAAATATGGTAGGAAACCTGAGAGCTCAGGTGAACAAATGAGTTCTTCCCTCACTTATGAGAGGAAGTTCTCCCTACACAGTAGCTGACATAGGAAAGAGTTAACTTAGGCCTCTGCAGTTCTGAACTCAAGCTCATGATGGAGACACCCTTCAGGGCACTGGAACACAACTGCCTGACCAGAGAGCTGTTGGATTGGGATGCACCAGCCAGCCCTCTCCCCAGGCAATTCCCAGCGTGGCTCTGCGCTTAGAGCAGTCCCCGCAACGTTACTGCTCACCAGGATAAACCAGGCCATTCCACTTGGATGTGCCCACTGTGGCACAGGTCTCCAGCACTATCCCAGCTGGCTGCTTTCTTGTGCAGCGTGGGGGCATTCATTCCCCTGGCCTTGCACAGTCACAGGTCTGATTCTGGGGGGCTGCACCTCAAGCCTGACAGGGACCAGCCATTCGTGAGACCATAGCTTTTCTTGTGGTGGTGACCTGGATGTTTGTTTTCTTGCTATGGTGACATTCAGGTTTCCGTGCCACCTTACCAGGGGACCAGGAGTGGGTTTGAACACGGAGGAGGCCACCCTGTGGCCACAGGCACAGGCAGGGGACAGCAAATGCACTTCACTCCAGGAGGTCATAAAAAACAAGCAGCTTTTCACCTTGGCTCCTGTATCCCAACTGATAAATACACTGCCTTTTTGGGTGGTGGTTTTTTCAAGCCACCGCTTGCTCCAACGTGGTAATATAGAAAATTACCCAACCTTTGAAGGAGCTAAAACACCCAAATCCATACTATGTGCTTAGCTGTGGTACAAAACAGGCTGGCCATGAGATGAGGACACAGAAAGGAGTGGTTTTCCAGGAATCTGGAAATTGTTCCTACTAACAAAGTGAAAAATACTCTCAAAGTCTTCTGATTCCCTTTCCACTTCAAGCTATTGTTAGCAGGGCATAAGTGATTTGAATTAGTCAGAAACCTTAGTGACCATGTGCCCTAAACTGTTTAGGAACTGCAATAAGAGACATGAACGGGGGTCAGTTTTGCCATGCGGAGGCTTTGTTTTCTAAGGTTTAAGCATCAATTTGCATTAAAGACTTCTTCTGTTGGAGGAGTGATGACTGATTGTAGAATATAGCACATTTGCTTAGAAGTGTGGGTGGTTAAAGATCAGGATGTTCACAATGAAAGTACAAATGTATGCAAAAGAATGAAAGAGGAAGTTAATCCTGGTTGCTGTATCTCCATCCTTGGAGGTTTTTGAAACATGAATGGACAAAGCCATGGCTGACCTGACGTGGAAAAGGAAAAGGGAAAGAACAAAAGTGTCTCCAGGTTAATATGAATGGTAAGCCAGCATTTACTAGATCACTATTAAAATGCAACTGCCTGAATCTAGACAGATGCTATCGAAAAAGTTCTTGCATTTCAAAATAGCTGTATTAGTTCAGAAACACTACCATGACTTGGCTCCATTTTTTACTACTTCGGAGCAATTTCAGTGTTTGATGACTTTGAACTTCAGCTGGCTAGTGACTTAGAAGTCCCCTTTTCTTTTTTTGTTTTGACGAAGCCAATGTATCAGTTTTAAAAGATTCTGTGCTTCTAGTGTTAAAATTACTTTGTCTTTAAAAAGCCCACAATGCTTCAATAGCTGAAACGACCAAATGTCCATGTCTAATGAAGAGCTTGTTGGAGAAAAGCAATGAAAAAGGAGAAGTACTACCTATGGGAATAACTGTTTTCTATTTTGCAGTAAGCTCTAGCTAACCTTCAGCTTTACCGTTCCCGTGGTATTGTAGTGCCAAAAGCAATGCCATACCTACCTGACAGCCTTTACAGCAATTCGTTTACACTCAACAAAACTGCCACCCGAATAGAAGGAAGTAAGTTTATGAAAGACGTTTGAAGTATTGTGGCTGTGCACTGAAGATTGTTTCTTAAACTTATGTCTTGATCAACCGTTTTCACCTGCACTGAGAGCTTTTGGTGTGGAGTGATACATTAATCACTCACGTATAGAGCACTGACACTCTGCACAGCTGCTAAAAGAGAAATAAACAACGAGAGCAGTTTGCTGTCTCACTCGTCTTCAAACCCATTTGACAGGAAACACTATTCCAAGTATTTCAGCTCCATCAACACATGCAGTTTTCCATAGCCTAGATAAGATTGCTTGTTAACACTGCAAAAAGTGCAGTGCTTTCCAACAAGGTAATGTCATCCCTTGATTTGGATTTGAAGTATTAAAGCTTCCCCCCCCAACAGTTTCTGGTACGGGAATTACAGAATCATAGAGTGGTTGAGGTTGAAAGGCACCCCTGGAGATCATCTAGTCCAACCCCCTGCTTAAGCAGGGTCAACTAGAGCAGGCTGCCCAGGACCATGTCCAGTCAGGTTCTGAATCTGCATAATATTTCAGGGGAAAAAAAGACAGGAAGCAAACCATCAGTAGATTGATTAAAAAATTGGAAAGCAAGCAGATGCTGTATCAATGATAAAATGCAGCTGCCCCAATCTAGGCATGAGCTTGTGGAAAAGAACAAGCGGACAAGCAAACTGCCAGCTTAGCAGCATCACTGTGTCATGTTCCATTTTTTAGAAGATCAGGGCAACTTCATTGTGTTTCAGGGGTATACGTTCTTCAGACTACAATATGTGCCAGTACTCTGGGAAGATTCCAGCTTAAGGTATTCGTATGGTGTCTTGGTAGTAACTGCTGCTTTATGCTTCTTGCATTGAATCAAATCTGCTAGCAGCCTTAAAAATGGTTGCAGAAAGAAGAGCTTTCTGCCAGTAGACTCAAGGACACCTATGACTGACTGGGACTAAAATGGCCATCAAAGCTATTACAAACACATGATCAGGGCAGCCCAAGAATAGCATCCCTTTGTTGCCATGAACTTCTTGCTAGGTTTGATTCAACCTTACCCAGACTGTATAAATTACACATTTTCCAAATAGAAACAAAAAAAAGAGTGCACATGCATGGATCTGCTATTTTTAATGTGTTATTTTGTTTACAAATGGTGATACGCACTCCCTATTTGAAGAAATCGACCTCAATGTGTTTGGCCGATTACATATGAGATGCAAAATCAAAGTTATGTTTGTGCACCTGATTCACCACTTACTTTGGCAAGTAACATGTAGCTGAGGAGGTTTACTCTTATTTGATGTTTAACCTCCCCCGTAAAACACAGTAATCATTGGGGCTTTGCCTAGGTACACTCTTGTAGACCAGCAGTCTGTAGCTGATATGCATGAAGCTTAGTGTAAGGAACCTGTGATGGACCCTTCCCTCACCCAAAACAGAGAGCAGCTGTGATCGTGTGACTTTTAAGACTCCCTGAGTAAAACAGAAAGAGATAAGGAAAAAAGCCCTTGTAGAGATAAAGGAGTGTAGCAGCTGGGGGAGAAAGATCAACCAGTGAGGAAGCAGAGGCATTGCCAGCATTGAGTAACTGGGAAAAGAGGACTAGGAGGACAAGCAAACACACCTGTGTGAATCTCTGCGGAATTTGTTGGAGACAACCCTCAAGCTCCTGAGGCACCCAAGACAGCTGGCCAACAGAATGGTGCAAGCTTGTTAACGGAGGTTATGTTTTATGTACTTACGTACATACCCAATAAAAATTGTCAGTTAAAGGAGTGACTGCCTTTATCTCAGTTGCTGATTGCTTAATTACCTGTTACCTAGATTTATTGCTTTGGCTACGCTCTTACAAAGCCAAGTACGGGCTAAGAACTGGAGAAACCCCAAAGACTGAAAAGCGACTGGGAAACTGCTTTGAGGAGTCTTTCAACAGATGCTGAATTTTATCACATCTTTAGAAGACAGATATGATTTAAATAGTTTGCTAGCTAAATAGTCTAAATCTTTTTCCTTCCCTATGCGGCCTGTTTCCGCATACCACGGGAAAGGGAGACTGCCTTTCATGAGATGGTGGCAGGTGATGCTTCTCTGTTTGACCCTTTGAGTCCCACTGTTTCATGGCTGTGGCCAGTTCCGTACTCTTGTGTTCAGTCTTCCCTTAATGCGTATGCGACTGAAGGATTAGGAGTAATTGATGACGCCTCTGACCCCCCATATCTAGGGATAACCAAGAATTTTCAAGGAGCTCTTATAAAGGGCTTCTCAAAAGCGGTTAGCCACGTGAAAGAACATTTCTCACAAACAGGAGCACTAGATGTCCATTTCCCCCCACGACGAATCTCGTAGCCCCTGGCTCTCAGGTAGCCCCGGTGGCGCTCCCACAGCCAGCCCCTGCATTTCGGGCGAATGTTTTTTCACTGACAGCCGAGGGCCCGGCAGCGGGGCCCGGACGCGCCGCCTGGCGGCAACTGCAGCCTGCCCAACTGCCAACCGCCAGCCCCAACCGCCAGCCAGGCGCGTGCCTCCCGCCGCAGCGCTGACGCGCGGCGGCTGGCCGCTGCGCACCACGGGAAGTGGAGTCCTGCCGCCGCCTCGCCCGCCGCAGCTTCCCGCCCCCACCCCCGCGCTGGACTACGATGCCCAGAACCCTCCAGCGGGCGGGAAGCCGCGCCGCCAATCCCAGGGCGCGGACAGGTGAGAGGGGGTGGGCGCGGGGAGGGAGGGTGCGCATGCGCGATAGGGACACGGCAGGCGGGCTGGGCCCCCCGCTTATTTTATTGTATATTTATTATATATTAGTGCCTCTGACGCTTCTCCCGCGTATATCCAGTGGCTCTTCGCTCCGTGCTCCCGAATTGGCGCTGCCACTCCGCTTCCCCTCTCTCGCCTTTTGGGGGGGCGTCGCTGCCGCGGGCGCTTCGCGGTGCGGGGCCTGAGGGAGGGAGCCGGCCCCGCGGGGGTCCCCTCGCCTGGGGCGCGGTGGGGCAGGAGCTGGCGTGGAGAAGGGCAGAAAAGATCTGGAAGGAAAGGTGGCGATGCAGGGGAGAAGCAGTTCGGAGAGTGCGGTGTGGAAAGGGGCTGGGAAGAGACTGCTGGCTGAGGGAGCGTGGCTGTGGGAACGTGTGGGTTGCTGTGAGTGTGGAGCTTCAAGGAGCAGCAAGGGAGTGGGCAAAGTGTCTCCTGCATCTGTGTGGCACTGATGGGAAAGGCAAAATGTAAGCCGTGTACTCTAGCTTTTGGCCTGCGCTGCCCGTTTCCATTAACAAGTGACACTTGCTTCCATGGTTGCTGAAGGACTGCCATACTGAGTCACACTGAAGATCCACCTAAAAGCCTGCCTATAAGAAAGGCAAGCGTGGAGCGATCCTTCCTTCCTCTGTGAGACCCTTCCAAGTCAAGCTTATCTGTGGCCTGTTTTGCCTAAAAGTTGTATCTGCAACTTTGTGTCCGCCGGGTTGCAAGCTGTGGTTCTCTGACCCACTTATCTTCAGGAGTGTAACTTATGTCATCATTTACATCACAGTTTTACAGGTTGTTTTTTTTTTTTTAACAGTGTTTTCCTTGCAAATGTCTGAACGTGGTATTCTAGTAAATATCTTACTGTCTCTTGAGTTTTCTGTAACTGCAAACAATACTACCTACTGATTTTTCAGTTTTAATTAAGCTGAAAATTTAATCTTAATGGTCTAGAGGAAGAACTCAACATATGTAGGGGAAAGTGCCTCTAAAATGTGGAAGTTTTGCAGTAAAGCACTGTAGTTTGTTCCTCATGTTTTACACTGAGGTGTTTCAGACTGCTCAAAGTATAACACGGTCTCTCTTAATTGACATTTCTGTCCGTAGGAAGAAAAAAGGGCTTGCTTCAGTGTCATGGATGAAACACTTTCAAGAAAAAGGCAAACGTCATAGACGGTGCCCTGTAATAGTGTTTGGAGTCTGGCATTGCTGAAGCTTGCAGTTGTCTACTGGTGTATTTTGAATACCCAGATATATTTCAACATTATACTTGGTGACTTGTGAGTCAGTACTCTCGTTCTTTTATGTTTATGTCAAACAGAGTGAACTAGGAGATCAGTTTCATGGGGGATATAGAGTCTGTGTCAGGGCACTGATTAGGTATTTGGAAAACACATGCAAGAAGAGCATACTGAGCAGCAGAAGTTAGGCAAGAGGAAGTGACAGCTATGCATTCATTTTTTCTAGCGGTTTTCTGGGACGTAGCAAGATAGTGCTGATGCAGTCTGGTATATGGAGGGACATCAAGGAGTTAACAGCATTGGGAAGCCAACCAGAATGGGTGAAGTGAAATGTCTTGTACTGTTGTGGGAGTTGGAAGGAGAACCGTGAACGAGGTACTTATTATCTATTCTTGAAAGCTTGTTTTTCACCAGGGAGAACTTGCAACTTGTTGTTCGTACAGCTTTAACTAGCTCTGCTTTGTTAATTTTTTTTTTTTTAATTAGATAAATGTCCCAGGATGTGCTAAGAAAGCTAGATTTTGCTCTCAGTATCTGAGGAATAAGGTATTTGTCTACTGAAGGGGGCAGTCTTTCCCTATTTCTTCCCTCAGGCAGTCTGGTGTTGAATTACTTCATTTTAGGTAATGGTTGATCCAGGAATTGAGATATATTAATGTGGTTATTTGTTTAAATATGTATTTTGTCGGCCTCATCAGGGTAACTGTGTTATGCAAAGTAAAAGATAGCAGTCTCGCGTCCCATTGCAGCTTCATTTCCATTGGAACCGATTGACTGACAAGTTCTAAGTGAAACCGTGGACCTGAAATTGCATGCACATGCATTATCTGCCCAAAGGTAATGGTACATGCAAATTATTTGGGCTTCAGTGGTCTGTGGGTGCTGAGAAGAAATGATTAACACAAGAAACTTTTTAAACAGTTCAGGTAATTATGAGAATAGTGGAGGCTAGTACTCCATGAAGGTTTTGCATGGCAAGCCTGTCAAAGGGAGGCTGGAATCACTCAGCTGGTCTTCTTTTGAGCCTTCTCCGATTACAACGACTGCCTGAGGGTCAAACAAGCAAGACAAAGCTTAAAACAAAAAGCTCAAATAGAGTTGCACATAAATATGTGCATAAACACATGTACACCTGCACGCACACACACGTCTTCATCATAGCATAAGAATTATGAAGGGCACACGTTAACAAGACGAGTGTGACTAATGGTGCAGGTCAACATCTTTCCACTCTGAACGCAGGATAAAGCAATAGCTAAAACACCGACTACCACTATTCAGCAAGTCTTGCTGCTATTTTGGGCTGCGTAAAACTTAGCCACTTACCGACTACCTAATAAATGTGCTGCCATTTTTCCACATAACAAGGACCATCACCAGTTTAGTGTGGCAGGCAGGAAGGAAGAGGACCTGTGCCATCACCGGTAAATCTGCAGTAGGTCGAATGGATGCCTTTGGGGAGCCACACTGCTTGTAGGGCTCATTTAACTGGTCTAGATACAGACTACCGTGCAAGGATTGATACTGGAGAGGGCACGTCTAAGGCAGTGTGCTGTCCATCTTTGTCATGGTGAAATATGCTCATTATTGGTTTAGCTGTTCTCCTTCAGAGATCTTTTGAAGCTGAATGATGTTGGCTCCGGATGGCACTGACAGACTTCTCGCTATTTATCTGGCTTCGTTAAATTGCCCTGTTCTTTTATATCTGAGTTGGTGCAGGACTGTGCATGGTTTAGACTTACTGTATTTGCCAGCTTTTTGTGCTTGTTTCTTGCTATTAATTTGAATGGTTTTGTGTTGAAAGAAGCTAGTTTGCAGTTTTTTGTCTCTTTTCTTTTGAACGTGTGATCATAGGTTGTTCTTTTTTGGAGTGCTGTGGTTTTCACAGTCTCCATATTTGCTGAAACAAGGCAGTGATGATGACCCATAAAGCTGTATTTTGAGGTCAAACACATATCCAGTGAAGGCAGCAATGAAGGTTATGGAGGCTGTCCGGTAAAGCTTGCACACAAAAAGTGCTTGACTTGTTGATTGTATGGCTGCATATAGTTTTAGTCAGGTTGAGGTCTTTCAGGCGGTCCCTTTTGAGATGTCTCTCATTTCTATATGAGTGCAAACCACAGCAAGCAGTTATTTTGGATAGTCAGTGTGAGATAGCTGACATTCGTTTCATTTTAAGGCTCTGATGCATGCTCTTCTGTGACCCTGTACTTGCTGAGTTTGGGTCCAAGGTGTTGCTTGACAAGCAGAAAGAGACGCAACCTGTTCTCCTCCCCAGAATTTCTGTCTGTTTTGTTGCTTATCCTGGGTGTCAGCTCTGCCCTACGTGCAGTTTTCCTTCTTGAAGTAGGGGCAGTGATTTGGGGAAAACCAGGAGGCAGCAAAGACAGGTTCAATCAATAATTTGCTGCTCAAGTTGCAGTCTTGGTGTGGTGTATGTACTGTGAAGGGAAACTTCACCCTAATTTATGGGCTGTCTGTCAGGCTGGGAAATCAGATTCTGTGAACTCCAGACATAAATTTACTTTTTGAGGTGACCACTCAGCTGGCACAGATGTCTTGGAACCATGGACTTCTCTAGAGACTGGCAGGAGTTTGGCTTCTTCACATATGCTCCTTTGGCGTATCAAGAAGTGCTTTGCGCTGTCTCCTGTGGCTTCATTTGGTTGGTGATGTACATGCTCTGGCAAAACTGGAAACTGAGCAGGATGCGTGGCACTGCTTCGGGTTGCTGTATGGTGTTGCCTTATTTTATGTAAATTTTGGTTCCTTGGGGAAAGCTCCAATATTGCAGGTAACTGTAATACAGTCTTTGTTGTAGACATTCTCACGCATTTGGTGATAAACCTATGCACCTTACCAAACACAAATAAGAGCTTTTGCAATGTTGGGAGTATTTTTGCAGAGGGCCAGAGAAGCAGTTGTACAGACATGGAAGTCCATCTCCAGCAATAAATCTTCCTTTGCTGACCTGCAGCTACACCTTTTCCCTGGATTTCTTTTTGCTGTGAAAAATCATCTGATAGTGCTAACCTCCAGTGTCGCGCTTGTGGCATGGAAAAAAGGGAAGTTTACCCACATATTCATAGCTGATACTGCTCTGACAGTGGTTGAAACCACAGGGGTGTTTTTTCTTTTTTTTTTAAAAATAGCTCTTCTATCTGAATATTCTTTGGTCAGGTTCAGTAAGGAAATGATTAGCGTGCAAGAATACTTTAAATATTTCTCCTCACCTTCTTACTTCAAGCCGTATCATTCACTAGGGATCTAAGCTAGCGGGATTTAAAGGCTTGCTGGTGAGCAAGCCCATAAAGAAGTGTATGCACAATAGCAAAGAAAAGGTCACGTCTGAAATGTTACCTATTTTCACCTTCCAGGCTGCACTGTGTGCACTTGTTATACTTGAAGGTAAGAGAATTTATTTAATTCTTAATAATTTCCTAGTAGCCTAGTAGTTTATGCTAAACTGGGATGGAAAATCTGTTTTGGTGTGGATGTGTTCTTAAGAGGTTTATGCTGCTGGGTTTATTAGCTACAGGACCAGAACAACATTTGAGTGTTGGTTTGAAACAAAATTAGGTTCCCAAAGTGTTTTAGCTTGCTCCACTTGCTATTGTAAGTAGCTTCTGCTTGAAAAGAATTCCAATGGGAAACAAAAGACCTCAGCTAATGGAATTACATCAGTATATCTGGAATATGAAAAAGCCAAGCAATTAAAAATAGAATATTAATTAATTAAGCTTACAGCTTCTTCTTAAAGATTTAGTGTTTGAAGGAATGCTGTAATAAACTTTAGCAGGATAATACTAATAAAACAAATACAATTTGACATAGTTGGCTCATTAATTGAGTTCTGAGTTGTGTCTTCATATTTACAAAGAATAAAAATGACTGATTCGTTAGCTGTCAGGAATACTTTTCAACATCTATCAGGTTATGCCCTTTGTGGCTTTATTTCACGAAAAATCTCTTAGAAGAGTAAAGAAATTTCTCACTTAAGCTTTATGAAGCTGTTAAGGAGGATGACTAGTACAAAATCATCTGTGCATAATCTATGGCACTTGGACAAACCAGGGTTTAGTGATTAGTTTGAGATCGTACATTTCAGTAGCTGGATTTGGAAGTGAATCCCAATTTTCACTCATAAATCCCAGCTCCCAGGTGATGTTCTCAAACCTGTGTCATTGCCAGAGTTTCAGCCTGATGGCTGTAATTATGTTGAACTGTTTGGTAACGATTTTTTTCTGTGTGTGCTCTGTTTTCAGCTCACAGTGATGTGACAATCATAGCTGGGAGAGTATGCGACTATGTTATTTTTCACCTTGACTATCCCCAGTTGGAGCAGTCTTTTCAGATCAGCTGGCACAAGGGAAATATGTCCTCGCAGCGCTGGACGCACAGCAACACTGGGCACGGCCAGCACATTTGTGTCTTTCCTAACGGGACGTTTGGGCTGCGTGTGGTTGGGAAAGAGGATGCAGGATGGTACACGACCACAGTGTGCAACAGCTCTCAGCATTGTCTCTACCAAAGAAAATTTCAGCTATGTGTGCGTGGTGGGTGTAAATTCTCACTTTAAAGTCCTTGTCTTTCTGTGTTGGGCTGCCTGCATCAGACATTTGTTTATGTTAACGCTGTATAGATTATGTATTCATGGTTGGCAGCTTCTGCCTTTGTTTTTGAGTTCATGTGATAATCTGGATAAGAACACTTGCATGTTATACTTTTGATTAAACGTTTGTTACACTTGCAATTAGCATCTATAGTTGGGCTACAAGTCTAGAAACAAGATGATACAGTTAGACTTTTAAACCCAATCATTTAAGCTCCTAAATGTGCTGAGCTCTTATGAGCTTCCTTGTTTAGTTGTTGGGTGCTAATTTTAGACTCTGTTTCAAATCTTGGTATTCTGTCTCTTTATCCAGTGCTTGAATTTACCAGCTAGAAAAATTAGATGTTTATTTTGAAATATGTGTTAACATAGCTATTGAGTTCAAACAGGGTTCTGATGACATTGCTGTTTGAGGCCACTCCTTTTTCTGTGCCTTTTAGTTAGTGCTCTTCCTCTGTTTCCTGGAGGTAGGAACCAGAGAAATTTTTTTCCTTCTTGTCCATTGGATGGGTAAACAGACAAACAGGAGGTGCGTTAGGCTGTTTGAGATGCGTCCTATCTTATTTTGAAATAGCTAGGCAACTGAACTTCATTATGGCAGGTGGTTTCAATGTAAGCAGAATCTTTGCTTGTCAGGGCAAAACAATCTTTTGCCCAGAAGCAGCTGACTTTCAGAAGCAAGCAATTACCATTTGCAGTTATTTTCATTCCAACCTTGAGATTACAGTACTTTTATAACTCAGACATGCCAAACTGAACTTATGGCATAGGGTTTGTTTCCAATTCTGACATAGCAGCTATTGCAAATGTCAGGATCCGGTTTGTAGGGGAAACCGTTAAAAGTTACTATTTGGGTTTTGGACAGTGTTGAAGACAATATTTTAGTTGTATCCATAGGCATTAATATATATGATGGATGCTGATTCATAATACATTCTTGATATGTCTTGTGACCCTCCCAGTAGCATTCTCCATTTCTAAATCAAATCCAAGTAAAATGCTTCCTCAGCATGACAAGGAAATGGATCTTCTCATGGTTCTCAAGGAACTGTTCAGGGACTTAATTTGTTACCTCCCTTCCTCTTAAAAGCAAGCTCTTGATGCATGCAGGTTCCTGGTAGATAACTTGTAAGCCTGTGGGGAAATGCTTCCAAGGTAGTAAGAGATTTCAAAAAGCAAATATAAATGATGTCCTGTACATCCCTTAAGTAAATATGTATGTGCTTCCTTTCAACAGGGCACCTTGTCAGAGGGCTTGTAGGTGACTGTGTTACTTTTGACCTGAACTGCCTGCAATCAGTCGGGTACGTCCATGTCATGTGGCAGAAAGACAACCAGCGAGTGGCCAAGATAAGACAGGCAGCAAATGCCCCTGTGATCTACTGCAACAGAGCCCATGTGTTCCCCAACGGCAGCTTGAGCCGTTGCCCCACACAATGGGGGATGAGGGAGAGTATGTGGCAGAAGTATTTGATGAGGATGGTGTGCATTTGCATCAGGAAACTTTTAACCTGGAACTGAACAGTAAGTCTGAGCATGCAATGCATGTGTGATGATGTATTTTCTGTAGGTGGCCTTGCACTGTTTGCATGCCTTGTTTTGTCTTTGAGGTCTTTTCCCAAGTGGTGTATTTTGTAGAGGAATGAAATATCCAAAGAAACATTCCCACATTTCTTCCCTTCTATTATCTGAGTGTAGCTGTGCTGTAGGACGTAAGTCTTGAAGTGTAGTTTGCCTGGGGGTGGCAGAGCAAGGAGATGCACTCATTTGTATGGCAGATTCTGAAAACAACACTTAGATGGTGTATGCTACTCTAGCAGGTTTCCTTGTCCAGGGCCTGTGTTCAGAAGGTTTCTTGCTTCTAAATTCCAGCAAGACAGTGAGCCAAGAGTAGTTTACTTCCCCCTGGGCAGGCCATGCTTATGCTTTACTTGCCAGCACAGAAAAAAATAGAATTATAGGAAAACCCAGTAAAACCCAGAATTGGGAGAGGGTCCTACCAGGGTTTGGACTCCTGTAGTTTGCCTAATGCTTGAATCCAATTGAAATTGTCTTTTGTAAAAAGAACCCAGGCTTCAGTCCATGCTTGTCACTCTTGTGTCATTTCATAGTTTGCATAGGTGGGAGAGGGTCTCTATATGTGCAGGTTAATGTTTGCAATGACTTCTTGGGGCAATTGTGTACCTGAGGGTGGTTCTTGTGTTGCTAAAGCAGTCTTTTAGAAGTTAATTTTGTGAAGTCCAACTGCATTTCAAGACTTCTCCAAAGAGCAATGGTCTGGAAGAAGATTTGGCTCTTGGGTGTAATGTAAAACCAAACCCTGAACAGAGGCATGAGCAATTCCATCTCCAGTTTTTTGAAGGAGTGCTCTAGCTCCAAAACTGTGTGTGTCCTTCCTCAAGTTCCATTTGCTCTTTTTAGCATACACAATGCCCTCCTTCGTTTTCTGTTCCTATCTCTTGTTGGGAGGAGGGTGGCAGTGGGGGTGCTTTGAGGGTGCATGTGGGGTACAATTTCAAGCTGGCAGAGAGCAATTTACTTGCAGGTACGGGGTTTGCTCCTGGGGTACCAGTGGCCCTTTGTCCATGCAGACCCAGAGATCAGTGTGATCTAAGTGGTGCCCACCTAGCCTAGAGGTTTTGCAGCTCACCTTAAGCTCTGTGCCGCTGCTGCAGCATTCTGGGGGTGGTAGTTTACCACTGCCTGAGGTATCTATGTGAGCCGCAGTAAGAGGAGAGACCGTAATGGAGACACAAAGTGTGAAGAGGCTGCCCTCAATTTACACAAGTCTGGCGCAGACAGCACCAATGCATGTTTTAAGGCTGGGTAGAGTCCCATTGACCTACAGCTTACCCAGCCCTCGGCCCACCTTATTGTGATGAGGAAAATCTGTGCAGGCACATGGAATGGAAGAAACATTCTGAAAATGGAAAAAAGCTGTCTTATTACCAGTTAAGATATTAAAGCAGTCTTCGAGTGAATCTGTATGGGTTTCAGGCTGATATTTCAAATCCCTATTTGAAAAGGAAGAACACTTCCAATTAACAAGAGGTACAGGGAATATTCCTGCTTCTGATCGCTCTCTGTGGAATGTACAATATCGCAACGACAAGCAGTTATGTTTTTCCTCTCCTCAGGAGTGCAAGCATTCAAAGAAATCACAGAACTTTCTGGTGGGTCCGTGTTCTTGAATGTAACAGAGACAAAGCTGAAACACTTCTTCCAGGTAGTCTGGAAGAAAGAAAAGACAGAAATTGCTTGGACGAATGGCTCTTGGTTTTGGTACCATGAGGAGTATGTTAACAGGTCTGAGATTGTGTCTAATTACAGCCTCAGACTAGACAGGATTCAGAAGCGTGACCATGGCAGATATTCTATAGAAGTGAATAACAGAGATGGGAGAACCGTATACGAATGCATTGCTAATGTGAAAGTTGGTGAGTATCACTTCAAAATGCTGTCTCTCAGTTAAGCAAAGATGGGTGGGTGTGGTTTTTTTTTTTTATTTTTTCCTTGCATCCAGATTCAATACACAAACCCAGATGGATGATGTAAGAGACTGCCCTCAATGCACTAGCAATTAGCTAATTAACAGGTGGATGAAACAAAGACGAGCTAGGGTAAGCCTCGTTGGGTAAAGCTGGGCGTTCTTTTGCCAGTAGGACTGCTCCAACCAAAGGCCTAGGCTGGCAGAAAGTGTCATTTTGTTTCTAGTTTGTTAC